>CAJNIZ010032835.1:50204-65741 GCA_905231905.1 Symbiodinium pilosum | reverse complement strand
AAATCCTTAAATCCCTAAACCCTTTGCAAAGGCTTTAGCTTAGCATCCCGAGACCATGGCAGTCGTCGGTCTCGTGGAACACGTGGGGAGCTGCTCTAATCGCATCCCAGGCATCTTCCGCATTCCTTTTTAGGGGCTGGGTTTAGGGGTTTAGGGCTTTAGGGGCTTAAGAGGTTTAGGGTTTAGGAGTTTAGGGTTTGGGGGTTTAGGGTTTAGGGGTTTAGGGTTTAGTGTGTAAGGTTTAGGGTAAGGTTAAGGGTTTAGGGTTTAGTGTTTTGGGAGGCCCCTTTGCAGAAGATGTGAGGGACTTACGGCTTAGATTCGGAGTTTGTGCAGGGATAGGAAAGGATGTACAGGATGGGGATGGGTGGGGATGTCTACGGCTTTGCATTTTTAGGGGTGGGGGTAATTACCTAGTTTTGTACGTGGAAGATACTAAACATAAAGCAAGGCATCCCTATAGGGTATAGGGGCCCAGCTAGCCTACGCAGGACCACATTTCGTGGTGTAGCTAAGTGTAGAATTCTATGAAGGTCGCTAGGGACATTTTAGGTCACAGTTTGGCGGAAATTCCTGGGGACTCAAGGAATCTTACGTCAGATGGTGCAAGATTTCCAGCAGCCAAAGTCTGCCTTGTTTAGGGCTTAGGGTTTGGGGCTTAGTGTTTAGGGTTGAGGCTTAACTCTAGAAACATGTGTCTATGATAAAAGGACTCTAATGGGGACCCATATGAAAGAAAAATACCGCCAGGTGCCAAGGTCCTAATATTCACACTATATTCCAAATTGTTCTTGGGGTTCTCTGTTTGGGGTCCAAATCATTCTATATGAGGCCGTGGCAAGTTGAAGCACGGAAGCGCAAAGACAAAAGAAGCAAACTCTCAAAACCCCGGCGCACCACCGCATGAAAACACCTTTTTGCAACAGGCTTCAGATCCGCCCAGTGGCGACCCCCCCCCCGCATGAAAACACCTTAAACCCTGAACCGCGAGCATCTTCCTGCAAATCCCGGTGCAAGACCTGATCAACTGCGAAACAATATTGAGATGATTTTGGTAACCCTGACCTTCCTTGTCATAGGGTCCTTTTTTGGGGGATTGGAATTGCCCAAATCCGCGAAACAAAGGTTACCCTAAGGCTCTAAGGAGTCATAATACAAGGGTTTTGGGCCCAAAGACCATACTATACAAGGCTTTTAGGGCTATTTTGAGCCTCAAGGTTAGACAAAGTCCCAGCATCGGCTTCTCAACCTGCAACTGCCGACAAGCCGGACAGTTCATGGCGGCCTTCATTGGCAAGGCGCATTGTTCTATGGGTTTAGGGTTTAGGGTTAAGGGTTTAGGGTTTGCTTCGGGGTGGAAATCTCAAAGGAAGCGCGCAGTGTCTCAAAATTAGGGGTGCCCCTTTTGGGGGTCCCCATAATAAGGATTCTCGTATTTTGGGTCTTTATTGGGGTCTCCCCATTTTGGGAAACTGCAAGATGTGTCTGGCAACTTCGACTGAATGGGGAGTGGGTGGCCTCGGTGCGATATATGAACTACCCAGGGAGCCCAATATAGCTTAGTTAAGGATCATACACTTCAACATATTAAGGGTCCTACTATAATTTACGGCAAATTCCTTCATTAAGCTATATCGTGCTCTCTGGGTATAGTCTAAACTCCTAATATCCCGCTTAACAAGCCTTATAGTTCATAGTCCCCTATAGAAACCCTTATATATTATGTGACCCCCGCTTAAGGAGCTTAGTCTACGGGTCATATGCTCTTAAGTGCCCGGACTGACAGGCTTCATGCTCGTATAGACCTATCTTCTGATGGCTACCCTAAAAACCCTAAACCTGAAACCAGGTCGGGAAGAATGGAACGAATGGATCTCTAAAACAATCGCAGTACAATCCCTTGTAAGAGTTTGGGGTTTAGGGCTTCTGGATCTCTATAACTATATAACTAATCCATTTTGACATTGCCAGTAAATGAACTGTAGAGTCAAAGCTGTGTTGAAAAAAGCTTGTAAATATGCTTTAAGGTCACAGGGTTTAGAGCTTATTTACGGCTTTTGAATTAACTTGCTACTTCCCTTGGTCCATACCGAATCACTGATGCACCGTCCCCCAAACACCTAAGCCTAAACCTGCTTACAAGCTTCCGGCTGTGGCTAGAATACCGCTCCAAAAAGAAAAGGGTGTAGGGTTTAGGGTAACCGTACTCGAAATTGTCAGCACAGAACGAAACGTTTGGCAAAGCATCTAGAAAAGCACTTGGGTGAAGGCATTAAAAGAACCCTCAAACATAGTTTCCAGCACCAAAACCCTAAACCCTAGACTCTAAACCCTCTGAGCCCTAGACTCAAGGCTTAGGCCGCCCACCTACGATGGTAACCGGCCTCTGTGCGCAGGTCGACGTAGCTGGTCCCGCCCGAGCACAGCCACGATGGTGGTGGTAGCACCCACGTCAGGCCCGGTATGGGAAGGAGTTCTCCGTTGCTGGGCATGGCTGGCGGGTTCTCTGCCCAAGGGGGCCCGAGCTCGGGGGCAGCGGCTCAAAATATTTTCCACCCCAAAAAACCCCAAACACGACAACAGGTGGGCCTCCCCAAAGACCTCTCAAGAACCTTCCAGGCCTTGCAGAAGCTTTTGCCCTCCCAAGGCTTCCAAGGGCCTCCCATTCACGGGCCTTCGGGCCTCCAATGCTCCCAGAAACCTCGCCTCTTCAGGCCGGCCTCCTAGACATCGAAACCTTTCAAGGGCCTTCTTCCAGCCTTCCAATCCCAATGGAAGACCTTCAAAAGCCCCTTCAGAAAGGACAACAGAAGATACAGATGAAATTGTGTTGTTGACCAAGATGGACCTAACTGAGTTTAGGTCCTAAACCCTGAAAGGAGTAGGTTTGGGTAGCTTGGCCGCTTCGTACGGCGCGGGGTGGGTGAACGTGTTAGATGGCCTTCCACAGCCAGGCCATTGCCAATTGCACCACGTCGCAAGCCGCGATGCACTCGAAGCTTTGCAGCTCGCCCTTTGCATGTTCCACTTAACATCACAGCAAATCCCAAGCCTCAAACCCTGAAGCCCCAACCCGATAGTTAGAAGCACCTCCAACGTCTCCTTCACCAGAGACGTCCGGATCTTGGAGGACAGGAAGTCACCTTGGGATGTAGGCTAGGGCTTAGGGTTTAGGATCCCTTGCTTATAGGGTTAAGCGCTAGGCTTCATGCAAGGCTTAGTTGATATAGCCGTTACACTAGGGGCTATGATAGGTTGTTACATTGGGGGAACATGATACAACAGTATGTCGCGCCTTAGGGTTGAGATTTTTGGGCTGGCCGTTGGGGGTGGGGGCAGGTGAGGGGATGCCATGGCAGCCCAGAAAGCCTAAACCCTAAACCCTAGACCCCTAAACCCTAAAACCCTACACCACTCAGACCCCCAACCCTAAAGCCTAAACCCTAAAGCCCTGCAACCCTAAGCACGGAAGATTGGCGCCTGGATGGCAGAGCGTCGCTAGAAGCTGGACATTGGCCGCTTGCATCTCCTAAGGATAAAGGGTCTTAGAGTTTAGGGTTTAAGGTTTAGGGGTTTAGGGTTTCAAGGCTTGGTGTCCTAGGCTTTTTGGATGTAACCCCTGATAACGGGAAATCAATGGAGCTATCGTCTAAACTCCTAGTATCCCCCTCCATAACCCCTATAATACTCCCATTTATAATCCCCTTTATAACCCCCTGTATAAGGAGTGTAGACTACAGCTCAACCCTAAACCCTAAACCCAACATAGCAAATCAACTGGAAGCTGGTTTGGGGCGTAGGGTTTGACATACCTCTGGCTGAAGGGAGTACCACGCGGTCTAGGGTTCAGGGTTCAGGATTTAGGGTTCAGGTTTTAGGGTTCAGGTTTTAGGGCTCAGGATTTTTTAGGGCTTATGAGGGAATAGAAAAGACAATGGAAAAGACAATGACAAACTGTACTATTGGTGACTATGTAGGGGCTACTACAAAGATCCGTTCCTTCGCTCCTTACCAACTCGAGGTACGCTAGATGGGTATGTGTGCACGTGTGTAAATGTATACATGCCTATGTATATGTAGAATTTCAGAAACTCAAGTTAAGCCAATTTGGGGGGGTCTACTCTACGTAAACCACCGCTTAGGTCAGGTCGTGTGAGGTCTTTCTAATTTGCCCAGAAGGGAAGGTTTCGATTCGAGATCAGGGTCTAGGGCTTCAGGTCGTTTCGAGGATTTTGGGTTTAAGGGTTCTTGGGTCTTAGGGGTTTAGCAATGGATTTCGAGTTAAGGATCAAGCTTGAGGGCTTTGGCTGGACTGGTCAGAGGGACTTAGCCAGGGGGAAAAGCCATACTCACTAAGCGCCTCAGCCCTTGAAGCAAGTACCTTGATGCTGGATAATTTGAGCTTGTAGATGCTTGGAGCTTTCGGGCTTAAGGATTTTATCCCCCAACTGTGCGCAATTATGCGCAGCGCGGAGTAGAGCTTGGGATACTTAACCCTAAACCCTAAGAGGGGCGTTTAGATACAAGGGTATCTCAAGGGCTGTGCCCTTGGGGAGATAGGAGCAGTGGCGCCGGATTGGCCGGCTGACTGTTGGGGTTTAGGGTTAATAGGGTCCAGAGGTTGGGGTTTAGGGTTTAAGGCGTTTGGCAGTCTCAACAAATTAGGAAGTTCTGAAGGATTCAACGCTTTTGTGCGCGGGTAAGGTTCTACCGTCTCCGTCTTGCTGATTGAAAGCTGCTGCGAGTCGCCAACACCGAAGACTAAGCAGAGGGATGACCATGTTACGCCCTTAGACCCAAAATTCCCCACACCTTAGGCCATGAACCCTCCTGAGCCCCGTGGGAACCTCAATTGTTCCGATTAAGTCCGATGTTTCGAAAGCCTGTGTACCCTAAAAAACCCCACGGATGTATGGGGATTGTCAGGAGGGATGCAAAGGAAAAATACCCTTTCGACAGCCTATGAGATATACATATATACATTTTCAATGGAGGCACGCCGATATGGACTACAAAATGTCAACTGCTCCTGGAATCACTGCTTGGACTTGAGATACTGAACCCTGTTCCCTGAACCCTCAAACCCTAAACCCTAGACCCTAAACCCTAGACCCTAAACCCTAAGACCCTAAAACCCTAAGACCCTAAAAGCCTAAGACATCCTAAGACCCTAAACCCTGAAACCTCAAACCCTAGACCCTAAACCCTCAAACCCTAAGACGCTAAATTAGGGTCTTAGGGTTTGAGGGTTTAGGGTTAAAGCCCTACCTGAACCCCAAAAGTAGGTAAAATAATAACCCAAAACACCAAAATATAGCCCAAAAGGCCATTATTCTACATACTTTTGGGGGTTCAGGTAATCCCCCTAAACCCTAAACCCTAATCCCCCCCAAAAAACCCTCCAGGTATTTGTCGCTGCATAGCCGAAGCTCGTGACCTCGGCCATCCTGCTTGGTCAGCAGAGGCTGCCTTTTAGGGTTTTAAGGGTTTAGGGATTAGGTTTTAGGGTTTAGGATTCCTAGACCCCCCCAAATACCCTAAAACAGGGTCTATGTAGCTTCTATTGGGGGATACTGAATAAAGGATTTGGGGGTTTCCTAAAATTAGGGGTACCCCTTTTGGGGGGTTCCTATAATAAGGACTATAGTATATTGGGGGTCTATATTGGGGTCCCCTTATTTTGGGAAAATACCATTTGGGTTTGGGGTTTATAGGGCTTTACTGAACTTGGGTTCACTGAATTTGGGTTTAGGGTTCAGGGTTTGGGGTTTAGGGTTAGATAAAGGTTCATTAGGGATGATGGAAAAGGAAAGTGGAAACTAGTATATTATAACGGATTGAAGGCTTCAGGATTTTGAGCTGTTATGGATAGATTTGGGGGGTAGCTAGGATGTTAAGCTTTTTGTGGGACCTTTTGATATCCTTTAATGGGTATTTGGGGTTTGGGGTTTAGGGTTCAGGGCTTCACGTAATTTGGGTTTAGGGTTTTGGGTTTAGGGCTTCACTTAATTTATCTTTAATTTGGGTTTAGGGTCTATCGACGGCTGGAGAAACTATGTAGAAATGGCACCCCGGCAGACCCAGGGGTGTCCCGCGAAGGCATGTCTGGCGACAGCACATCTCTCGTTCCCAACAAATCACGAATTCGTGTGTTGGTTTATTCTTCCCACATCCGCCCAACCCTATTCCTTTTCGGGTTTCGGGCTCACACCCTACAGTCCCATTTTCGTTTGCACTCCATAGAAGGGTCCCGGAGCCTGTGGGGGCCTCGCGGGCTGTGGATGGGTTTGGCCTCACGGGGAGCCTGGCAGGGGGCCGCAGGCGAAAACAAGGCATCGTGCAGAAGCACAAGGTCTGCGTCTAGGGGTCTTAATAAGGCATGCGAATTGCTCTACATAACTCTGTAGGCTTGCATAATAACTCCAGGCGATGGTGTGAATAGCCGTCAGGTGTAGTTCGGGGTCCAGGCACCCTAGAAAAGGGTGGGCACAGCCTAAGCAGGCCTGGGCGGGAATTTAGGGTTTAGGGTTTGACTTAATTTGGCTTTAGGGTGTAGGGTCTCACTTCATTTGGGCTTGCGGTTTCAGTCAATTTGGGTTAACGTTTAAGGTTTAGGTTCAGGGTTAAGGGCTTCACTTGATAAAGGATTAGGGTTTCAGGGTTTAAAGTCTTCACTTCATAACGCATTTGGGTTTAAGGTTCAGGGCTCCACTTACAGACATCACCTTATAAAGGAATAGGGTCTAGGCGTCTAGGGTCTAGAGTCCTCACCTAACAAAGGATATGGGTTGAAGGTTTAGGGTTTAGAGTCTTCACTTAATGAGGGATTTGGGTAATGGCCTAAATAACAGCCGAACCTGTGTTTAAACAGGAGATCATGGGGATCCTCACTGCAGAAGAGGGTTTGGATTTCGGGGTTGCAGCTTCCGCTTTGATGGATATGAGAAGCTTTTGGTGATGAATGATTAGCCAAGTAGCAAATCAATGGAAACCATATGGGAAAGAAGATGAAACATGAACAAAACACTGCGTTAGTAATTAGGGTTTATAATGTGTTTTAATAAGATAGAGGCCTTATTGCTTACCAATACCACTTTCAGGCATCTTTGAGGTACCCCATGGGCTTCTGGAGCCTAGAGTTTCTAGAGGTTTTGGGTTTGTAGGGCTTGAGCTTTAGGCCCGAGGGTGGTGTTGCTTCAAAACCGTAACCGAGGCCGGGGATATGTGATATGGTAGTTGTTGAAAAAAACCTGTCCACAAAATGGCCATAATGTAGGTTCCCTGTTTGCTTAGGATCCCCTTCTTAAGGAAGTGTATTCCCAATGGTCCCTCCTTTACAAGGACCTTTAGAACAACCCCCATATGGTAGATTGTTACAATGATAATCCCTCTTGGCGGTCCGCATTTTCACACTGCCCCTATCTAGGCTACCCAAAAGTGGAATCATAATTTTGACGGACTCCCCATACATGGGGCTAAGAACAGAGATTCCAGAAATGCCAGTTATTAGTTATAGCACAAAAACGACAAACTACCTAGAACACACAGGAACCTACAGTATGGGTAACTGGGCTTCTAGGGTACCGTTGGAGGCAAAGCGGCTGAGCCATAGCAGCTTCCGAACCGGTTTTGTACCGGAGCGGATTGAAGTCTATCCAAAGGAAGGTGCGCTACTTGAGCCAGTTGCACAAAGAGCGTCGGAACTGTTGTGCCCTAAAACCATCTAAAACCTTGCCCAACCTCAGTATACTACAGTTCCCAAAGTACCTAGAAACGGAAGTGCCTCGGGCTCTTTTGTATGGGGAATGGGATCCCAAACCCTAAGCCCTAAACCCTAAACTCTAATCCCTATCAGGGGCTTAGGATGAAGGACAGTGCTTCGAGGGGCTTCTGCAGGAGGAGCCCCAGTGTGTTGGCGCATGCTCCCGGCTTCCCTTCGAATGAACTCATGCATGCTGGACTCGTGCAAATTCTCAACCCTACACCAGCGTAGCCAGCAACTTAACAACGCTGAGCCCCAACCCGCGCTCAAGTTATGAGCAGGTGGGAGTTTAGGCTTTACTGGGTTGCTGTTAAGGAGCTTAAATTAAGTTACTATATTGAGGAAACCCTATTATTTACTAGATATTTACCCATTATGGTAACTTAATTTAAGTTCCTTAACAGCAACCCAGTTTAGGGTTTAGGGTTGGTTTAGGGCTTAGGATTTCTCGAAAGGGCCTTAGAATCCTTGAGAGGGGACCACCGTAATCTCCTTAGAATCCCATGTATCCCTACTCGGAAGGTCATTGGGACTTGGTAATGTGTACTCAGAACTGTAAGGCATTCAATGGCCCTAGGGTTTAGGGTTTCAGGTTTTATCCCCATTACTACCTGCTTACTCGCCCTCCCCAACCGCTAAAACCTACACTCTAAACCCTACGTCCTCAACCACTAAGCTCCCCAAGCCCCCCTATTTTTAAGACCCGGCTAAGCCATGGCGAAGCGGGGGATGGAGAAATTCCTCCATGACTGCATATACCTCAAACCCCAAACCCTAAACCCCAAACCCTATTTTGGGGGGTTCCAAGGGATGCAAGATCTCCTCCATCCATCGACCTTCTTTGCAACAGGATGCTGCCTGGAAGTAGCCCGACTGGCCGTCCACCGACTCTAAATCCCAGGTTTAGGGTTAGACCCTGCAAGCTCAAAACCCTAGAAACTCAAAACCCTAAAAAATCAGAAGCCTAAAACCTCGAAACCCTAAACCGCGAAGGATGTTTGGTCGGGCGCACGTGTTCAGACCAAGAGCTTTCCTCAAGGACTCCTGTCGGGCCGTCCCCCCGGAATCTGGGCTTCTGGTGTCTGACATTTAGGGTATTATGGGGCTTATGGGCCCCCAGTATATGGGACCCCACCACTTGCCATATGTGTGACCTCATTAGAATTATATCGATTATCCTAAACGCTAAATCCTAAACCGTGAAAGTGTGTCCATCTTCAGGATTCTGTATGACTTACTTCAGCAACTCCGATTGAAGATGCAACGCAGCTAGGTTCCCCAGTATCCCATTAATGATGAGGGTACCTTTTTTTTTCTCTCGGAAAAAGGGTACTACTGGGATACCTAGCCAGTTTGTTCCTAAAAAGTGTCGGGGGCCGTAAGGGGGTGAGATTAGGATTGATGCTCCAGACTCTTCATTTCATATTTCAGAACCTCAGTCTAACCATATTGGGATTAGGTTAGGTTTTAATAAGGTTTATATAGGCATATTGCGGACTGTCCTGAGTTTGCGATTGTGTTGGCTGAGGTCGTTCTAATTTGCCCTTTCAAGTGACTGCAAAGTAAGGCTAACTTTCTGAAGAAAGGCGACGCACACGGAAGACTGCAAGCCCACCCCGAGTGGAACAAGAAAGAATAGACATGGTTTCTGCCAAGTTACGTATATTTTACTACGAACGATTCAATCCATCTACTTTCGTAGGTGTTATGAGTACAGACCTTAAGTATTGGGCGGGGGGGGGGGACCATTAACACAGTGGAGAGTGTTTAACAATTCTATGAGGGGATTACATGCTGATACCTTCGTTTTCCTGCCTGGGCATCTGCAAAACCGGCCTGCTTATTTGAATTTTGAAATGTTCAAGACATCAGGTCATGAAAGCCCACGCCATCAGTAGGGTTTCGGGTACACGGCATGAAGCCCTAAAATCTGAGCCCTGAACCCTAGCTGGATGAAACGTTTGACCGGCATCGACGCTTTGAAAACTGTACAACCTCAACCTCAGGCCCTTTGGCCCAGAATTTCGAGCGTAGCGCTCTCAACCTTATGAAGTTGAAACTTTAAATCCTATCAGTGCTGCAGCGGTCTCACTAATGAGAGTGTTGTTTCAGTGGTATTTTGTGCTATAGTCATATACAGACTATATGGGAATGACATTGCCAGGCTTCTGCACCACATCATCCCTATGAACCCTTCAGCACGCTTGCTACTCGTAACGTAACCTTATACACACACACTCTAGAAAGCCCTTTGAAAGCTTCAGTACAACTACTGTAGGCTCAACCCTTGAATCTGAAGCTTAAAAGCCTCAAGCCAAAACAGCACCTAGAGCAATCTAGGAACCTACAACATGTAAAGATTCCAAATGGTTCCTGTTTTGTGGGACCTGGGTTACTCTAGGTAGACCTCAAACCCGCAACCCATTATATCCGGACGTGTCCCTAAAAAGACAATTTAGCACCTGTATCCCTTACCTCCCAAAAACACTATATACCCTAGATAATTTTTAGAAACCATTCTAAAGGCACTCGCGTAATAGTGGTTATGCTTCAGGCTTCTGCAGCACTTGGAGGTTCAAGCTAACCATAGCCCAATTCCAACCGTGCATATAACCCAATTATTAGCCCAACGTGCCTGATCTAATTATACCTGGGTTTCAACTACCAGTTGTAGTCGGCTTCTCGGTACAAACCTAGATACGATTAGGTTCCCATCCGAAAAAATACCCTGGACCTCCAAGTAGGCTCAACTTTGAAAACCCGAAACCCAAAGCCCTAAACTCTAAACCCTGAAGCCTAAACCCTGGGCCCTGAACCCTAAGTCTTACGCCCTAAACTGAATTTCAAGTTCGGCTCTCCTTGTCGTTAAATTCCACGGTTCCGGCGTGTCTCTCATTCTTAAGGGGGTAAACCTCAGCATGCATGTAGACAGGGTCTAGGGTTTCTGGTATGTAGGTGACGTATTGGGTTTTGGCAGCAGTTATGTCTGGGATATTTAGCTACAATATACATTTCCTATATAACCAATGGAAATGGATTCCTACTGCGGAATACATTAGGGACTATATAAAACTATCAAAGCAACCTCTCAACCTCTATGTCCGCACCTACTGGTCCCTTGGTAATCCCACTGTTGGCAGTAGCTCGTATACAGGGTTTAAGGGGTTGGGTCTTTAGAGTTTAGAGGCTGAGGAGTTCGAAGTTTCGGCTTGCGGGTTAAGGGGTGCGAGATTTGGGGGTTAAAGATGTGAGGGTTTCTCGAGGGGATGGGGGTAACTTTTGGAGGTTCCCCACCCTAAGCCCATGCACCCCTTTTGAAAGGACAATACCCTAAGGGTGCAAGGACTCAAATAATAGGGTTTAGCGCCCAAATGCTATAATGTTAATGGTATTTTGGCCCTAAAGCCCCATTATTTGGGTTCTTGGACCCTTTTTAGGGATAGTCTACAAAAGTCTCCCTTTCACTGGTAGCGGTTCAGGCTTGATTTGTTTCAGGGGTTCAGCAGCGGCAATAGGTTCCTCTTGGCTCGTTCTCTTAAGCGGCACGAGCTAGGGACTTGCCGAAACACAGTTCGAAACACCAAAATGACGGCATTCCTAGAATGTTGTCTTTGTGCAGCTGCCTACCTAGACCCTCCTCCTACCCTCTATTAGGGCCAAAGTACCTACTATTAGGGACCACATGTCCCCAATTAAGGGTACAAGGAGGGCCCTGGTATTTTGGGGACTGTCTGTTTGCTCTTGGGGGACACCCCAAAGCGGCAAACCACGTCGCGGCAAGACACGAAGAACCCCAATGCCTAAGGGCCCAATTGCCTATATATGATCCATAATCCAAACTGCCTTAAGGGGGTTCTATTAGGGCTTGTACAGGGGACTACTATAGGGGATATTAAAGGGGATACTAGGAGTTTAGACGATGGTTCATATGATACACCACTGTCCTGTAAACGAAAGGGGTTATAGGGATATTAGGGCTTGCATATGCTTGGATTATGTAACTCTGGAGGGGGCCAAGCGCCCAAATGATGAATGGTCTCAAATGCTTCGAACACGACTTAAGGTTTAGGTGTTAAGTTTTAGGGTTTCCTGTTTAGGGCTTGGGCACTCCAAATCCTGACGCTGGGGCATTTAGACCTTCGCGGACAGGCCACGGAAAAAGCTACGGCAATGCCAAGCCCGTGGGGACAGGACACAAGATTGGCCACAGCTTAATAACATCCAGCCTATAACGCTTTACGGTTTAGGGTTTCAGGTTTAGGACCATACACCGCCCTGTTTATGTAATGATTTGCATGGTCTTGCCTTTTCTACATCTTCTACTAACAACCAACTCACAAGAGAATTTCTCCGAGGCCCCCGCCACTTCCTTGCACTCACAATCCCTGTCCCAGAAGAAGTAGCCCAAGTCCTGCACCAGAACTCAATTTCATTGAGCCCCTAGATAATCCCCTATATAACCCCCTTTAAGGAGTTCAAACTATAGGTCAATTGGCAAAGACAAGTAGCACAGGCAGTTTGACCCTAGAGCTCGATGTACGTACTGCTTATAGGGGTGGTTGTCAAAATTATGGTCCCTTTTTGGATCCCTATTATAATACGGCACCTAATATTTAGGGTACCCAAAAAGGGACCATTATTTTGACAACCACCCATATGCACATGAGCTCAAGTCGTTCTTAAAATGCCACAGAGCATGGAAGCTGAAATGGAACTGGGATTCTATAGGGAATTCTAGGGATTACCAATATGGACATGGGTTCTTATCAGGGTTTCTACTAACACTATAGTCAACTGCCAAAGCGCCCCCTTAGGAATATGTCCACCCTTGATGGTCTTGTGGAAACCCCCATATTGACAGTAGCTCATAGGTACAATAGGACCCTAAATGGATTGCGGCATCAGCCCTACTATAAATGTAATCCTCCCTCAGTAGATGACATCGGCAGAGAGGAGGGTGTCTGCCAGGCTTCTCAAGTTTGTACTTCCTGCTGCTGATGCCGCAAGCCCTGAGTTTAGTACACAAAAATACAGGTCCTGACGCATAAAGAACCACCAGAATCCAGGAAATAGGTAAAGTACTAGCCCGATAATCATTCCAGCAGCCCAGAAGGCTATTATTCTACATACTTTCGGGGTTCAGGTAGGGGTCATGTAGGAGTTTGTCCATGAAATGCGTCCATTCAAATTACTGCTGAAATGTGAGGTAGCGTTGGCCGGACCATGCTCGGGGATCATAAAGCGGTTTAGGGTTTAGGGGGATTCCCCGACTTTCCCTTAAGCGCCGATGACTACGTGGTCAAGAAATCCCATCTCCCTGATATCAAAACACGTCACCCCTGATCCTCGCCCCTGATCTTAGATATTCCCACTGAGGTAGACTACATAATATATGGGGAAGATCTGGCATTCTGGGGGGCCTTAATGTTCGGGTCAGCGGATTAAAAGTTTTGCGGTCCCGCTGGTTGACGGACTTGTCCAGGCCTTTGACGATTACCTGCGCCAATCAAGCGATGGGGTCTGCTTTTTGAGGAATCCCATAACAAGGATGAAAGTACATTGCTGTGTGTGTGTGTATATATATATATGTATAGAGTCCCCCTTAAGTAGATAGAATATGGTATATCTGCGGATCTTATCATAATACACCCAAAGCCATATTGTCCTAAGAAAGAGGAAGGAGATCAGGTGCTGAGATGTACCGGTATCCCATGAAACTCCACTGTTCCCCACAAGACGTCGCTGTTCCTCAATCTCGCTGAGGTTAACAGGTCGAACCGCGGCTTCACTTTTCAGCGCAGGCAGTGTCATACAAGCTTTGAACATGAATCCGCCCAAGGCCCAACTTACCACTGCAAAAATTTCGAACCCCGCCCGCGAACAAGGCAGCACACGCAAAATGGCGAGGATCACCGCGAACCACAAGGCCTAAGCAACCCCAGTGGCGCAATAACATCTTCTGAGGCCAGGAGCGCTCCCTATGATTCTGCCAAGCCCTAAACCCTTTAGAACCTAAGACCCAGCCCGAAACTCCGTGGCTTGTTTGTTCTGTTCTGTCGGCGACGGGTTTTTGAAAGTTGCCAAGAACACAGCGTCTTCCTTTTTTCGGCAGACCTGGATTCTGGAAGATGTTCCCAGAAAAGGTACCCCCCAGGAGTTTAGGAGCTAAGAAGGACCTTATAAGGTTCAGTAAAGCCAAATGGGCGAATGAGATTCTAAATCTGGGGAGGCTGCTCTTGGGGGGATGCACGAAAATCCCTAAACTAAGCCAACCCTGAAATTAAGCAGAACTGCATCTGACCACATGCTTCTTTTACTAGGAGCTCACTGCAAGTAATCTCCCGTGAGACTTGTTCAAGGTGGCATATGTACTTCGCCGAGTGAAGGCTAGACCATACGCCCGCTGTGAAGCAAAGACGCTATATCGCAATCAGCCTCTTGTTTCTGCTGTGCCCTTAAGACCAGTAAGGCCCATACGTCAAGTAACAGAGCATGATAACCCAAAACCTCAAACAGCAACCCTTGCCTTGAACGGGGGCTCGTCCGGAAGGGGACCGACGTACCTTGGCGCGAGGTTTGGCGGTTCATCCCCTCTACCTAACCCTAAGGGTCCAAGGACCCAACTAGTAGGGTTTTAGGGCCGAAGTACCATTAATAGTATAGAATTCTGGCCCTGAAACCCTATTATTTGGGTCCTTAGACCCTCAGGCTGAGACAAAAAGCTTCAAACCCCCTAATATGAATGGGGCGTTTTAATATGTTGTAATACGAGGGGAGGAGTTAGTGATATGAGGGGAGGGTTGAGAGACGTACAATATCAGAGACGGAGCACTTGACATCATGCAAAGTGCAAACTTGAAAACTATGGCTTAGGGTTGTGGTCTCAGGTTTCCAAGATTTTCCAAGCATTCGAATGGATGAACTCAAATCACCAGCTACCTTGAGGTGTTTTTTTCAAGCCAAACCCTGAGGCTCTAACTATATACATAATACCTACATTGGACCCTAAACCCTATAAATAGTACCTACATGGAGCCTTAGGGAAATATATACGCTCCGCACATTGGGGTTGCAAGGCTCGACGTCGCACTGGGACTTGGGGTCGAGGAGCTCATAGTAAGGGATGAGGATTTGAGGTTTCAGGGGTTTTGGGGTTTTGGGGGGCAAAGGATTTGGGCTTTCTGAGCAAGGTTCTAGGGTCCTAAACCCTAAACCGCGTAGACTCTGGCGTTCAGGGCTTGGGGCTTACAGGGGGCTTGGGTATTGGACAAACGGGGCCATGCGGTTTAGGGTTTAGGGTATGCTATGAATAGTGTGACCCTCTACCTGAGCTTTCCCTGGCCAAGCGGCGGTTTCAACGGCTTGGCTCCCACTGTGCTGGTACCTGCGCGCTTCGGATTCTTTGCGCGCATGGCTTCGTATCCATAGTTTAGTGACAAAGCGTAACGTGCTAATTATATCCCTAAGGGTCCATGTATCCAATATTTGGGTACTTAGGGTTTTGGTAATAGTAATTATAGTACAGGTTATGACCCTCCTATGTAGTTCCTTTTAGGGTAGTATATTCTAATTCCTTAGAAAAAATAGCAGACCCAAAAAGCAACTGCATAGGAGCCCTTGGGTAATGTGTTAATTATAAGGCCGCTAGGATTTCCCGCCGCATGCGAAGTATGCAGCTGCGCTGCGAGTAACACTAAGAAGCCCTTCTCACGTATTCTGCATGCCTCTTCAGCGCATGGTATTTCACATCGTCTGAACCCTAAACCGTAAACCCT
>CAJNIZ010032835.1:27234-42196 GCA_905231905.1 Symbiodinium pilosum | reverse complement strand
ATGCGCTGCAAGAATATTGATATTGATATTTTGCTGTCGGGCACTCCAGGGATACTCTGCGCTTGGGCACTGCAGGGATACTCTTCGGTTGGGCCCTGCAGGGATATTTGGTGGTTGGACACTGCAAGGATACTCTGCAATTGGGCACTGCAGGGATACTTTGCGGTTGGGCAGCGTAAGGATACTCTGCGGTTGGGCACTGCAGGGATACTCTGCGTTTGGGCACTGCAGGAATACGTTGCCATTGAGCACTGCAGGGATACTTGGTGGTTGGGCACTGCAGGGATACTTTGCGGTTGGGCACATCCGTTAAGCATTCCAGGGATATTCATTGGTTGGGCACTGCAGGGATACTTGGTGGTTGGGCGCTGCAGGGATACTCATTGGTTGGGCACTGCAGGGATACTTGGTGGTTGGGCACTGCAGGGATACTTGGTGGTTGGTCACCAAAGTCAGCTTCCAGTCGGGCAAGGACAACATCTACTTTAAAATCTGCAGCCCCAGTGCGAGGGTGGGGAAAAAGGCCTTGACACATCCCTAGCCGCACAAAGAAAATACTTGGAGGGTCAGGGGGACTTAGTAACTAGGTTCATAAGGGGGATAACTAGGGTTACTATATGTTGTTTAGGGGTTATTAACCTACTTACTAAGTCCCTCTGGTCCTAAACCAAACCCTAAACCCTAACCCACTGAGTCCCCCTGACCCTCCAAGTAATACATGAGCCATTGTCTAAACTCCTAGTATCCCCCTTAATATCCCCTAAAGTAGTCCCCTATATAATCCCCCATATATCCCCCTCTAAGGAGTTTAGGTTATAGCTCACATACTGCGATGCTACTCACCAGCCTCATCTGTGGCAGTCTTGTCGATGCCGCTCATCCGGACGGAGAAAGGCCCGTCCTTGCCAAGAGGTCCGTGCGAGGGTTTAGGGTTTAGAGTTTAGGGTTCAGTAGCCGTGGCCTAAAGAGTTCTGCATACTTGCAGTACCAAATGCTATGCTCGACGTGAAGCCGTAGGAAGTTCCTTTTGTGCAGTTTCTGTTGTCTATAGTAGCACCTATCAGGAGAAAGAGGTGGTGGCTTCCCCAGAGGCCAGTGTTAGACCCTGGTCCCGCACCTTACGGAAATCCTCTAAAATCCTACATGAATCCAACGGACACATTGTCGCTGCAGGTACTATTCCTATTTGCAGGCTCATGGGGCTCAGTAGCTAAGTTGAGCTGTAGCTGCAGATGGTCGTTGTAGCTGGCCTGCCCTCCCATACGCAAGGCTACAACCCCTATATAAGGAACCATTGGTCCTTCAAGTCACAAAAAGAAGGTACTAGCAAAAAGGCCATCATTCATCAGCATTCATCATCTATATTGCGCCCAGGTATCCAATAACATGAAAATGTCATGAACCTCAACCCCCGAAACCCTCAACCCAAACCCTAAGCCCTCAAACCCTTCAGCCAACATGCAACCTTAGAAGTACCTGCAGCACCATCGAGCCTGAAAGTAAAGAGTTCAAGATACCAAGATATTGGGTACATAGCCCCTTTTTTGTGGATGCGCCCAGCAGACCCCAAACCCAAAACATAGCCCGTGTTCTAGACCTAAACCCTAAATCCTAAACCCCAAACCCTGAACCCTAAACCCTGTACCCTAAACCCTAAATCCTAAATCCTAAACCCTAAACCCTAAACCCTATGCTCCGTGTGCTGGAGTGCCTCGGGGAAATCCTCTGGAAGGGCAGAGTTGCGCTGAACCATCGGCAAACCTCCCAGCGTTCAAAGGTTTGAGCATAAGGGCTTAAGGCCACACGGTTAAGGGGCTTAGGGTTTAGGGTGTAGGGTTTAGGGTTTTGTTCTGGCTTAAGGTGCCCCGAACCATAGTGGTGATGCCGGTATCATTGGGAATAGATGCTTCAATTCAAGTGTATTGGCCCTCCAGATGGAGGGAATCACGCACCATATTATCTAACCTATGTTCGAGGAATTACAGCATCATGGGGTTCCTAAATTCGGCATGATGTCCTCCATCCACCGCAGGTTTTTGTCTTTAGGGGCTCTCGTGTCCTGCAGGAAGAAACGTGTACTGTACCGCTGGAAGTCTTAGACTCATTTCACTCTGCAATACAGGAGCCGCAATGACTTGCACCCAAGCCTGGCTTCCTAAACCCTAAACCCTAAACTTTAAGACATTTACAAGCTGATGAGTCCACTCTCCTTGCCTTGCTTACTGTTTCTCAGTAGGGAAGAAGGGAATATAATCCCCACATCCTCCCTATAATATCTATTCCCTTATTCCCTACTAACCCGTACCGCTAAACTAAACCCTATGCCTAAGTATATATGTATATATATATATATCTTTCCCTTATTCCCTACTAGGAACCAGTAAGCTTAAGGCTCTTGAGGCTGTCCTTGGGGTTCGTGGGGCAAGGTTTGGGCTTTGTCTTACTCTGAGGGTCCAGGACCCTTGGGGCATTGGCAGTCCTAAGCGCTAGATGTTACTGGGCTGAGTGGGGCATGAGGGAATATTTTATATAGGGATTCTATACGGCTTAGGCTTTAGGGTTAGTAGGGAATATGGGAATTCTGCAGCGATTATAATCCCTTCTTCCCGACCAAGAACCAATAAGCAAACAATGCTTCAGAAACCCGAGCCTCGCAGCGCTTGACTAGGGTTTAGGGTTTAGGGTTTAGGCCGCGAGGTAAGTTGTGTAGGGTGAGGCCCCCAGTCACTAAACCCTAAACCCTAAATCAGCACGGCCCCGCATTGTCCTGGTACACCGCTTTGTCGCGAAAGTTCCAGGAATAATCTACGGCTTCAACTCGTGCAAGACTTCTTCTGCCAATTTTGTAGCTATGTTTACTTTCCCTGCGCCTTCCCTGAAATTGGCTACATACTTCAAGCCTCAGACTCAGATGACTTGGTAAGCAGGCTGTTAAATGGAGTTAACAGTCCCCTAAACGGGGGTTGGTCACCCTTACCAGCCCTTCGAAGTCTCTCGACTCTCTAAGTAGCATAGCCAATGGATGCATAAAAAAAAGATTTGTACCTAATATATTGCGAGGCCCCCATCCCCCATCAAGAATAGGAAAAAACGTAATTCTATTTAGCCATAGTCGTATGAGCCAAACGTTGGTCATATTCCGGGTTTTATGGGTCAAGACCAGAAGGAATAGCAAACCCCTTGAAATTCCACATGCAGCCTATCCTCCACGACTGGATGCTTCCTAGTGACTAGGGGGACCCTTGGGACACTTGAGATTATGTAATTAGAAGCAACCGGTTCAGAGTTGAGGGTTCTGGGATTACGAAAGGAATTCTCCATTTAGTTCTCACGCCCATATAACTCTAGTAACATGCAACACAAACCGGTTCTGACTAATCTAGGCCGCTATATAACTTATACATGGAAATTCCGGAACTCATCTCAGGGAACCTCCCAACTGGAGCGATGTAGGGAGCTCGGATCCTTCTTCTTCGACTGCGATAGAAGGAAGAGTTGTCCGTACACCAACCCACCACTTTGGGATCAGTTGACACAATAAGCAAACAACCTCCACTCCACATACTTACTGAGGCCTCTCCGCCATCATGCTACCCCTCAAACGTAAAATCTATGCCGACAACCCTAAACCCTAAACCCTTATAATCTATGTTGCCAATTTTCCAATCCAAGAGAAAGCATCGGAAGACATGCCTGTTCGTTCAGCAAGCCATTTCCACCTGAGTTTCACGCTGGTTCCATGATTCGGGTCAAAAGGGTTCAGGGTCTAGGGGGTCCGGGGGTTTAGGGTTCAGGGTTTATAGGGTTTAGGGATTAGGGTTTAGGGGGTTTAGGCTTTTGGGGTTTCGGGTGGCCTTGCTGTTCCACAACCTTCTCCCTGCTGCTCGGAATGCCAACACGACTTTGACATTCAGGTAGTCTTGGGGTTTCTCACAAGTAGGGGTACCTCTTAAGATATCCCTCTACCTAGACCCTCCTCCTACCCTCTTACGGCCTAAGTACCCACTATTAGGGACCATATATCCCCAATTAAGGGTACAAGGAGGGTCCTGGTAAGAAGTATTGCAGTATCTGGCGGTCCATATCGGGGACTCCTGGAACCTCCCTGAACCCCAAACCAATTACAAGCCACAAGATGAGTTCTAGCTCTCCCCATTCCTTCATCCTGCGTGAGGACACCACGAACCCTCAAGTTGCGAGAATAGCCCAATCCCTTTTCCCTAAACCCTAGGGTTTAGGATTGCCTGGTTCTGTCGGTATACAGGGACTGTGAAGGAATCGGAACTCTGCCCTGCATGGCTTTTCCACTAGTCTAGTGTTTAGGGTTAAGGGGTTACGGGTTCAGGGTAGGCAAATTAGGAACCACTAGTGGCGTCTATCGCCAATGGTTCGCGGAAGAGACTATGGGCTATAACTATAAGCGGGTTAAAACTAGGTCTTTTGCCTACCTATTTCTTCTCTCAATGGCTGTACATGTTGCCGTGTATCTGCCAAGTTTTGTTTGGATCCCACTGTAGAGCAGATTAATTACTACTTGCAGTCCCGGCCATAACAGCGAAACCCTGAATACTGAATCCCTAGGCCTCAGTCCTGAACCCAACCCTGAAACCCAAAATCCTACGCGTCCAAAACCCTTATTCCAAAAAGGCCTGCTGACAACCCTAGAATTCCCGAAGCCCTTCACGCCAAATCCCATCCTGAGCTCTCAGCCCTCGACCCTGTGACCTTACAATCCCTTGCCCTGCCTTACCTTCTGAGGCCTTCGACTGAAGTCTGTAACTGTCTAAGGTTTAAGGCTTAGGGTTTAGAATCACAACAGAACACAAGCACTTTTGGCCTGTACTGCAAAACCCAGAATTAATAAAGCCCCTCCTTTTAAGGGCCTAAATATTAGGATCCCTATTATAATCCCTATTAAGGGGAGTGGGTTTATTAATCAGGGGTCTACATTAGACATCAGGAGATTTCCTTTGTGCCTTTAGGGTTTGTACCCTGGGGTTTGGAGCCCGAAGCCGCGGAGTGAAGCCGTGAATAAGGGTATTTGGTCAAGGTTTAGGGTTTAGGGGTGTAGGGTTTAGGGGTTTAGGGCTTGGGTGTATTTCAAACCCAAAACCCAAGTTTACAAACATCAAGGGTACATGCTTAGAGTCTTTAAAAATGTGAAATGAAAGCCCCAAAGGTGAGAACATTTAAGTCAGGTGAAAAGGGAAATCGCAGATTTCATCGTCATGGGTTGCAGCAAACCGCAAAGCACGAACTCCAAGACCCAAAGCCCAACGCAACGTCTAGTGTCCATATTCTTGTCCGATCCTCGTTAACCCTACACATCGACATCAGTCTGTATACATATATACATAATAACGCTAGTAATACTGAAATTGGGAACCCTAAGCCCTAAACATTAAAGCCCTAGACCCAAAACCTTCAAGCCCTGAACTCTAACCCCCAAAATTTAAACCCTTAAACCCCCAAACCCTAATTCCTAAACCCCCAAACCCTAATCCCTAAACCCTATACCCTATACCCTAAACGCGAATCAGCCAGGCCCCAAGCAACTTCTCTGGCTGCGAGCGCAGCAGGTCACCATTCTCCTGACAGCAGCCGTCTGAGTCCGTAGGGCAGGGGTTCAGGGCTTAGGGTTTGGGGGCTTAGGGTCTAGGGTTTAAGGCTTAGAGTCCCCATCAAGTAGATAGAATATGGGTTATATGGGTTCTTAAATACCCAAAGTCATTTCCAATCCACTTAAGGGGGACCATAGGGTGTAGGGTTTATAAGGCTGAGGGTTTAGGATTTGGGGCTTCACCATATACTCTAAAGCCTTTAGGGTTGTGGGTGTAGGATTTCGGGTTTAGGCTTTAGGCTTTAGGGTTTGGGGCTTCGGCTTCGGCTTTCAGGTTTGGGGATCAAGGTTTAGGGTTTAGGGGCTCCGGCGTGTACGGAGAGTAGCCAATGAACCTATAAAAAGGGGATTTGTTCCAGGCAACTTGTTCAAGGGTCCAGGTGATTCCAGGTAGAGCTTAGGGCTTGGGGTGTACGGCTTCGAGTTTTTTCCTTTTTTTAAGAATATCTAAGGTTTAGGAGGGATTGGGGCTGAGGGATTCTCAAACTGGGGTGAGGTAGCGGTTGGGGCTCTAGGGGTCTTGAGATGCTAATCGCTCAACTTTACGTACAACGTCCCTGCAAGGGATAGCACAGAACATGTTGGGGACTTAGGGTTTAGGGCTTAGGAAGCCCCATCTCGCTGAGGACATCCCCACCCCCCCGTATAATACCATGCCATATTATGAGGGCAAATCGTAGCATTACGGGGTGGGGTGTGGGGGTGTATTATTAAGGGGAAGTGATTAAAACAGTCTTGAACATCCTGACGTTATACACTTTAGGGTTCAGGGTTTTGGGGATGAGTTGAAGAGTTGAACAAGACTTGCTGGCTGCGGTGGCTAAGAAACTGCAGGGGTGCAAACGCGTTACCCTATATAGCCCCCCCACCCAAAGCCCCCATACATTATCCCTTAGTTCACCATGAACTAACCCTAATTATCCTGAAGAGACACGTTAACATACCGTGATTAAGGGGGAAACTCTGGGGCCGATACAGAGGAGTATTAGGGAAACCCATGAACTGTGCAGGAAAAAAGGCCGGACAATTTAAGCTGCAGCGTTTTAACTCTACACCGGGCCTTTGGCCTCAAGCTCTCTTATAGCTTGCAATGCAAATGTCGGACGGCTGTGGGAAGTGGGTTGGAAAGTATTGTGTCCTAAGCTCTACCCCCATAGACCCTAAATCATGAAACCCCAAGCCCAAATCCCAAAACCCTGAACCCTATACTAGGTTCCCCCACTAATAACAAGGGTACCCTTTTTCTTAATTACTGTTCAGCTTTAATAAGGAGACCCCACAATAAAAAGGGAAAAAGGGTACTACTGGTAAAGCTGTCCCGCAAACCCTGGACTTTAGTCCCTTGGCCCTTAAACCCTGAACCCTTAAACCCCAAACCGCAAACCCCGAACTCAGCCGACCTTCCGGAGCTGTCGGGTGTCATCGGCCTTGGCCGTGGCTCTGGATCCAGGGGTGAGGGTTTAGGGTTTAAGGAATTTAGGGTAGGGTTTTAGGGTTTAGGTGTTTAGGGCAAAATTAAGCAACAAAAACATACGTATATCTGTACATGCGAATGGGTATGTAGGGTTGTGGAGGCTCGTATGAAAGATGAAATGGGAAGTGGGGTTTGGTTTGGGCTTTATAGGCGTTACAGAGACGATTTGCCCAAGGGCTGCTACTTAGCCCCCTGTAGGTTTGCTGTCTTTGTTGGAAACGGATTCTGACTTACTACCTAACTAGGAAAACAATCAGACAGCGAGGGGTTCATTTAGGGTAGGCTTTGAAGTAGACAACTCTATCACCATATAGGACTGTAAAGCCTACCCCTTCTTCAGTCATACCGGGTTGAGGTCATCAGTATTCGTCCTTGTTGTTTTGCGTGATAGGACCCTAAACCCCCCTATGGTGGTCACCATGTAGGCGTCTACATCCGGGCTGAAGAGCCCTGGCTTTCCTGGCTTCAATCGCTCCGAGGCTTTGGGCCGAGGGTTCAGGATTCTATTATGTAACTCTGCTAGGCTCCCCAGTAACCCGTTACTAATAAGGGTACCCTTTTTCCTACTGTTCAGCGAGAAAATCAGCAGACCACAAAAAAACAGACAAAAGGGCACCACTGGGGTACCTAGTCTGTAAAAATCACCCTAAACACCTCCTAAACCCCTAACCCCTAGACCGAAAGCCCCCAGAACCTGTGTAAGACTACTAGGTTCCCCAGTAATCCGTTAATACTAAGAGTACCCTTTTTTCTACTGTTTAGCTTTTATAGGGAGACCCCAAAATAAAAAGGGGAAAAGGGTACTATGGGGGTTCCAACCCTAAACCCTAAACCCTGCACCCTAACCTAAAACCCCTAGACCCCCTAGACCCTAAACCCCTAAACCCTGAACCCCTAGACTCGAAGGCGCCCTGGCGGCCTTCCTTCGCAATTGGCCATGTCAACGGACTGTTCTACATGTGGGGCTAGATAAACTGCAAGTTTTTTGCGTGCTAGTAAGCACTAAGCCTTTCAGCTCAGAGAGCAAAAGGCGCACTTCACATCCACAAGAACACCTAGGGAATGAAGCCAAGATCAACAAGCCCCGAGCCTAAACTGGGCTGCTGTTAAGCAACCTGTTAAGAAACTTGGATTAAGTTACCCTAATATAGATCTGTAGTAAAAGACATCCTTTCCTTGTAAAAGAGGCTTAACTGAAGTTCCTTGACAGTAACCCAGTCACCCCCCCCCCTTTTTTTGTGCATGCTCCACATCAGCGCTGCAACAGGTTGCAGCTGGTATTGGGATGGGAGCACGTGGCTTAGAGCACACCGGACTGAAGATATTAGGGTGTCGGGAATGGGTGCTGATAAGGCTCCGCTTGCTTTTGCATCTACAGCTATGGCACCAGTTCGGAACCGCATTGGGGGGGGTAACATGGAACATGTTGCTGCTGCTCCACAGCGCTATGCGGGGGTGAAACGTCCTGCGCATGGGCCCTGGGGATGCTGGGCTCTCTCTAAACCCTAAACCCTAAACCCTAAACCTTAGAACGGCTCGGGCTTCAGGAGCGGTAGCGCAGGCCCAGACCAACAGCGCTACGCACTCGTCACGCGTGCACAAACATGTCGTAGATTCTGAAGGGGTCCCAATACCAGGAACCTCCTTGTACCCTTAATTGGGGATATATGGTCCCTGATAGTAGGTACTTAGGCCCTAATGGAGGGTAGGAGGAGGGTCTAGGTATAGACCACTACATCACTATAAGCCTCTATATATCACCCGGTACCCCTAATTTTGGGCAACCGCCATTTACACGAACAAGCATGGAAACCTCCAAAAAAAAGTGTCTGTCTGAATTCCCAGCCTGTAGGCCCCAAACGCCTTTCGATCACCTGGTCCCTTGCAAGCACTGGAGTCTCCTGAGGCCTATGAAAAACATCTATCTGTTGTTCAAATTCCTTCAAGTTATCTGTAATACAAATTAAGAATACTAGAATCCCTATTATAAGAGGACTCAAGAAGGCACCCCTAATGTTGGGAAACCGCTATATGAGCTACTGTCTAAACTCCTAGTATCCCCCTTAATAACCCCTAGAGTAGTCCCCTATATGATCCCCCATATAATCCCCTTTAAGGAGTTTAGACTATGGCTCATATAGGGCTAAGGGTTCCTAAGAAGACTACAGTCAGTTGGGCTGGCTATCAGCCTAACCTTGGCAGTATGTCGCAACTCCGGTTTCTGGTTGGGTTTAGGGTTTAGGGTATAAGGGTTATATATTGGGGTAATATAGGGGTATATAGGAGTTACATTGGGGTTGTATTGGGGTTATAATTTTAGGGTTTAAGGTTTAGGGTATCTGAAATGGTAATTCTACAGCGCCAACACCCAAAGGGGGCACCCGAAGGGTCCCATGCTGGGAGATCTGGGCCCGTCCCATGGAGCTCTGCACGCATGGGCGAGAAACGTCGGCTTTTTCCATCCACACCTACTAAGTATTTCGG
Organism: Symbiodinium pilosum; assembly: GCA_905231905.1. NCBI lineage: Eukaryota > Dinophyceae > Suessiales > Symbiodiniaceae > Symbiodinium > Symbiodinium pilosum. The sequence goes on along the minus strand of CAJNIZ010032835.1, from coordinate 32,618 downwards.
TCACCCAATCACTAAACATGACTAATCAGGAATGTCTAGGGGCCATGATATAGCTACATATATGTGCTAATATATGAGCCAGATCTTAACGTTTATCGCAGGCCCCACCTCGCACACTTTGTTTATCTCGCCCATCACCTGAACGGTAATTCAGATGCAGGACCGAGTCTAAATACAACCATGGCCTCTACCATGGACACACTAATCTTTCTTCCCCAAAAACCAGGGCTAAAAAAGTTTAGCCTTCATTGTAGAGACCCAAAAAGGAAGCCCAAAAAGGTAACAGCGCTTCGTTGTCCGCAGAATGTCCCCGGCGTATTCGCGTGGGACATTCTACGCACATGCCCTTCTACTTGCTAAGTAAGTAATTTGGCATCCATGTATACCTCTACATGAGCTCTAGTCTAAACTCATAGTATCCCCCTGCATAGCCCCTAGAATACTCCCGTATAACACGTAACTCGCCTTTAGAGAGTCTAGACTGTGGCTCATATACACAGTTCAGACCCTAATCCCCAAACCCTTAACCCTGAACCCTACACAATTAAGACCCTACACAAAATCCACCTGTTGCCTGTGCTCAACTAGGAACTACAGAAAAGGTCCGGGCCCATGGCCTTTGGATAGGACAGACTACTATATAGTATATTGGGGTTTAGGGTTTAGGGTCGTATATTGGGGCTCTATACTAATACACAATGGAAAAGAAAATGGAAGATACTGTACGGTATATTGGGGTTGTATAGTAATAATAGAAAATGGAAACTAGTCTAGCTGAGGTCTTGATGTCGAAGAAGCCGCGCTAGTGTTCTAAGGCTTCGGATGCGATGCGTTTTGCATCACAACGAGTCCACAACCAGTAAACTAAAATACCAGCCAAAGAGAAACCGGGTATTGCACATGTCCACAAATCATGCGGGCCTCCCTGAAGCAAGAAACATCCTTGATATGTGATATGGCCCACAGTGCCTGTACCCACGGAGCAGAGCTAAGTACGAAAAGTGCAGTTGCCACGCTGCAGAACTCGAAGCCCTAAACCTCTTTCAATTCCAGCCTTCTACACTTGACGTCTACAGCTAATTTAGAAGCTGTAACCCATGTGATCCCCCCGAACTTGGCCGTGTAGAGGGATTGTTGTAGTTTAGGATTTAGGGTTCAGGGAATTGTTGTGGGGATCCCCCCCATTGTTCTCATCATCTAGGCCCCTACAGTAAGATGACCCACTCCTTAAGTAGATAGAATATGGCTTTTGAGTATATTATGATAAGATCCCCCTATACCCCATATTCTATCTACTTGAGGGGGACTATAACCCCTAAACCCTAAATCGCAAATAGTAGTTCCATTTTCTTTTCCATTATCCCTAGGTTCAATGTGGTTTCAGAACCCTAAGCCCTAAACCGAGGCCTCACTGTCTAACAAATGCACTCAACAGCCACCCTAAACCCTAAACCCAAAACTCAAACAAGTTCACTTCATGCCTACGGCTCCAAGATTGCTACATTTAGGGTTTTTGGGGGGTTTAGGGTTTAGGCTACATTCAGGGTTTTGGGGGTTTAGGGTTTAGGCTACATTCCGGGTTTTGGGGGTTTAGAGTTTAGGGGTGTAGGGTGATGTACATACGGCGCTACATTTAGAGTTTTGGGGGTTTAGGGTGATGTACATACGGCCTCTTATCCCACTGGGCCTAGACGGCCTATAAAGTATACAACGTCAAGAACTTTTCAGGGTTGTACTCCACAAAGTTAAAAGAAATCCAAAGGAGACAGGAGCCACCCGGATGTGATGCCTAACAGATAGCTAAAGCCTTAAGGCGTCTAGCCGGCATGAACTTGTGAACATCGGAATCACTCGTCATCTGGAGGGTCTTCAATTTGCGAAAAGGACGCCCGTCGGCCCGTGGATTTCCTGGACCCAACTGTCAAAGGGTTCAGGGAATCAGGGATATATATTTGGGTTCGAAGATGTTCTAAGAACAGTCATATGTAAGTGAAAACTGCACCGGAGCAAGTACGGGCACATATGAATAGTATTTCTGCAACGGGGATACCATAGTCACCCAGCCGCAAATGAGGCCTACATGGGAAACAAGCAAAATCTTAATCAAACCTTGATGCCGCCTTTTGGGGTCCGGCTCGTTAGGACAGGGTAGTCTTAGGGTACCTTCCTAGGGGGATCCTTAGATGGGACAGACTCTTTAAGAAGGACACGTAGAGTGAACCTAAAGGTTACTCAGAGGATCTGTCCAACCTTGGGGGTCTCTTGGGGATCTACCTCTAGCCCAATACCCTAGGGTTTCGGCTCTAGGCTTTCCTTGTACAATCCGAGCTTGAATTTGCGTTTGCCATCCGCTTCTCCATCTGATTCTCCGTTGTCTTTAGGTATGTGAGCTGAAGGTTAAGGCCTCCGACTGTTGAATCCTCGCTTTGAGACCCATCAGCTGCGGCCCCTTGAAGCAGCAGACTGTTCCTTCCCGGACTTCTGATGTACCTACTAGGAGCCCTGGCAAGCCTTGAATAGGCTTAGCATTCAAGATGTAGGGCTTAAGGCTTGGGTTTGAAGCTTGTTCGAACTTTGGGTTAGGAACCCCGGGAATCATGCAACCATGGGCATGTAGTTAGCTTCCTTCAAAATTCGAATCCCTGTCAGAAAATTCGAACGCTTGGGTTTAAATGCTTCCTCATCCCCTTGAACCTATCTGGAGTATGGCTTTTGCAAACACTTTGAATGTCTCTTGCCTAATGCCCGGATATTATTCCCGCACTGCAGCGCAAAGAGACCACCATACCTTCTACATGACGCTTAGCACGCCAAAGCAACGAGTGTCCTCGATAGCCATTCAGCAAAAGCACTAAACCCTATACCATGGACCCTGCATCATAAACCCTAATAATCGTGCACAACACAACCAAGACCCTCCTTGTGCCCTTAATTGGGGATATATGGTCCCTGATAGTGGTAGGCCCTAATAGAGGGTAGGAGGAGGGTCTAGGAAGAGAAAACCAGCGATAAGTCACAAACCTTCCTACTGCTAAGTCAGTCATCACACAAGGGCAGTAACAAGTACAATATCGTGTTCAGGTCCCGTTTGAAGTACCCTATAGCGTAAAGATACAGGCATTCCAGGACCATGATATCAGCAAAATCTCAGGCTTCTACATGAGCAAAACCCCGAAGCTTTCGGTGTATGAAGCACGCCGCTGTACAGGCTTGACAATCAGCGGCGTGAACGTCTGAGGCATGCCTTCTTTGCATGATACATCTAGCTAAGTCTACGTCCTAAAGCTTCAGAACCCCAAACCCCAAATCCTAAACCCTAAACCCTAAGCTCTGAACTCTAGAGGTGCTAACCCTTTAAACCCTTTTTCCCATCTGGGGTTCATGGACTGCCAGAATCCTATGCTGTAAACCCTAAATCCTGAACCCTAAGCCCTACATCCTAAATCCCAAGCCCTAAGCCCTAAACCCTAAATCCTAAATCTTAAACCCTAAACCCTCTAAGCCTTCAGCCCTGAAATCCCTTTCTCTAGCGACCAGCCTAGACTCGCCTGTCCCAAAGGAACCATACTTTGTACCATAATGGTACTTTGGACCCTTTGGGTGTGTTACTTCTTGTCCGACTCTAAAAAATCTGCGAAATTGTCAGCATACCCCCATACTTGGAAGGGTGACCAAGATGGAGGGTTTAGGCTTTAAGGGTAAGGATTTAAGGTTTAGGGTTTAGGGTCTGGGGGGACCTAGTAAGTAGGTTAATAAGGGGATAACTAGCGTCTCTACATGGGTTATAGGGGTTATTCACCTACTTACTAAGTCCCCCCTAGCCCTTCAAGTACCCTCTACACGCAGCTTAGGGTCTAGGGTAGAGGGTGTAGGGTTCAGCGTCCACCCCTGAACCTTAAAGAGCTCACCAAAAGCAGGATACCAGCGCAAATTTAGCCTTACTTTCTAGAAGGGGTTTGTCCCTGGGGCATTTTCATTGCAAGCCCCAAGCTCCACACCGTAAACCCTATACGGGCCGTGGCGCATATGCTGGTAGCCAGACTGGGCAAAAATGTCCTGCACCTTGGTGTTTTGCCAGTTTTGGGTGTTCTTTTTCACAAAGGGATCTTCACCCCCTACACCCTAAACCCTGAATCATATGTAAGGTCCGTCATCCCCAAACGTTTAGGGTTTGGGGTCGTTTCTTCTTGTGTTTTGCATCGGCACATCCTGACACCAAAGCCCCTGTCTTGCCTAAATAGTGGAGTCGGGGCACTTCTTCCTGAAGCCTATGGATCCTAAAATGCTTTTGATGTGACCCCAACATCTTTAGGGTCCTTAGTCTTGGGGACTTCCGGCTTAGGGCCTAGAGTTCCACAGAATATGGGGCTCTCTGAAGCTCTTTTCCTTCAGGTTTTCGGGCTTACGGCTCTAAACCCTAAACTCTAAACCTTTACAGCCCTGCTACGATGGCCCAAAGTCCCTCTTCCCATATATTCTGTGCAAACCTTCTACAACCCCAACCCAACCCCTCGGGTTTAGGGTTTAGGGTCTAGTGCTTAGGGTTTAGGACCCTAAATCCAAACCCCTAATCCCATGTCCTAGAACCAAAGCTCTGTATAAATCAAGTCCTGAACCAAAGACCAAAACCCTGCATCCAAAACTGCGCCCGTGTCTAGGTGGTAGTTTCCAATATCAACACCCAATATCCCTAAACCCCATAACCCCTATATATCCCCTATAACCCTCTTCAAAGGCACCCCTAATTTTGGGAAACCCTCAAGTGAGGCATGGCGCATTGGCATTAAGTTGTGTGATGCTGGCAGTGTCGGTGACCCCATCTTCGTTCTCGCTCATGAGCACTGGCGATACCTGAGCTGGGGCTCTCTTGAAAGGCGTAGTAGGGGGTTTGTAGGCTATACCGTAGTTGATATACATGCATTTATAAATTTAGGGAATGGTGTTTGACTAGCGTGACTTGGGTTTCGGATTAGGATTTAGAATTTAGGAATTGTGGTCCCCAAGCTATGCTAGGGGCGAAATAATATGAGAATAGATGTCTAAGACCAACCACAACGACTTACACAGGACTTCGCTGTATGTTCATAGAGTTTTCTCCCCCGGCTTCCCCCCCGCTTGAAGGAGTTCCCCCTGAACCCCAAAACCCCTTAAACCTAAACCCTAAAACCCCTACACCCTTTGCTCCAAAGAATCACGCGCAACGCAGTTGGCTTCCTGAAGCTGGCAGTTGCCCGGGGAGCGCAGGACTTCTTTGATCGACAGTCCCCCTCAAGTAGATAGAATATGGCTTTGGGTATATTATCATAAGATCCCCATATAACCCATATTCTATCTACTTAAGAGGCATTATAAACTCTAAACCCTAAACCCTAAACCCTAAATAG
>CAJNIZ010032835.1:1062-27134 GCA_905231905.1 Symbiodinium pilosum | reverse complement strand
TCCTGAAGCTGGCAGTTGCCCGGGGAGCGCAGGACTTCTTTGATCGACAGTCCCCCTCAAGTAGATAGAATATTAGGGTTATATTGGGGCTATATAGGGATAATGGAAAAGAAGATGGAAACCACTATTTAGGGTTTAGGGTTTAGGGGCTATAGTCCCCCTTAAGTAGATAGAAATATACCCAGAGCCATCTTCTATCTACTTAAGGGGGACTCTAGGTTCAGCAGTAACCCGTTAATGATAAAGGAGTTTAGAGCTTAGGGTGCGGGGTTTAGGATTTAGGATTTAGGGTATCATTTATCCTACTGCTCAGTTTTGATGAGGAGACCAAAAGGAAAAAAAGGGTACTACAGGGGTACCTAGTGCGTATGATCTACCTGTATGACCTCCAGTCAACTTTTTGCCCAGATAAATACTGGACGTGGGTCCTTATAAGGGAGTATCCTAAACCCTAAACCCTGAACCCAATACACTAGGGATTATAGTAAACTACCACAGGAACCCCTATGTCCGCCCTTAATGGTCCCTTGATAACCCTAATGTTGATAGTAGCTCATACACCTAGAAGGTTTACCTATGCATACCTAGAGGAAAGGATGTTGTACCAACAAAATACTACCTTTGTACCTATGCATTCCTAGAAGAAAGGATTTTGTACCAACACTTTGGTATGTTTACCCTTGTTCTCAGCCCTTAATGCCTTTGGCAAGGTACTGGAGGAACTCCCGCTCCTCTGAGATGGTTTAGCACTTCCTCAAACAACACCTGCCGACTTGGGGTGGGAGATCTCAAGTTTAGGGTTTGGGATGTAGGGTTTCGGGTTTAGGGTTTAGGATTTAGGGTTTACGGTTTAGGATGTAGGGTTTCGGGTGTAGGATTTGGGGTATAGGGTTTAGGATATAGGGTTTAGGGTGTAGGATGTAGGGTATAGGGTGTAGGCTTTAGGCTTTAGGATGTAGGGTTTAGTTCGGATGTAGCTTACTTGGTTTAGGGTTAGGTTTAGCACTTTGCTCGCTTCCTGCCTCCAAGAACACCTGGAGGTTTTGGGTGGAAGCAATATCAAAACTTGTCGGTTGAAAGCCCCCATACTCTAAACCCCTTAACCCTCGGCCTGCATTTTCATTTTCACTACCCACCCCCGAACGCGAACCTACCTCCCGAAGCCCAATGCTGCGGCCTAAACCTAAATAGTTTGAATGGGATTAGGGATATATCTACCACTATGCTTACAGGGCTTAGAATAAATTTCCTATAATTACAAATCTAATGTTTTGTGTATATATATATATACATATGTCTTGAAATGGGTACATAAACCTATATTCCTATATCGCAAAATTCCATTCCAAGTGGAAGTGGATTGTATCTGCATTGGTTTTCAGTTCTCGCTTCTACAGCAAGTCCTACACCCGGAGATGAACCGCAAAGAGTGTAGGGTTTAGGGTGCAGGGTTGTGTCTAAAGTTTAGGGTTCAGGTTTTAGGGTTCGGGGTTTATGAGCTTTGGGCCGTGGGGGTTGATCTGACGGCCTTGCGGGGAAATTGCTTCCGGGTTATCACGCAAATTTGGGGAAATGCGAACAAATCATTTCCCAGAATGGTCATTTTGGGACCAGGAATGTTGACAAACTACCATTTAAGGTTAAGGGCCGTTTAGCGCGGGCCGCAAGTGAGAAGTGTCGTTTGAGCTGTTGCACAAGTAAGCTGCTCATCACCAACTACAAAAAGCAAAAGGAGGACAACATTCCTTTATGCATTAGGGAGTATACCGTTCCTAGGTGAAGTCTTTCCCAAGTCTTGGGCAATGCTTCCTTCATGATCCGCTTGCGGTAAGACTAGAACCTTAGGAAACCCCGCAACAGTTACTTTGCTAAAGCTGATTCCTTGTTGGGATAATATCAAAAGCCTGCTTATCATTCCTTACTGGGCTTCACAACTGCAAAGAAAGCTACCTAAAAGTGGTTCCCTGAGGGGGAAGATACCAAAGACCAGCCTCTCATTCCTTGTTGGGCTTTAACTTAGTTACGTTACCTTTCCCAGCAACCCCTAAATCATAAGGGTGCCCTTTTCCTAATGTTAAATTGTACTATAGATAAGGAGACCCTAAAATGAAAAAGGGAAAGCGGGTACCACTGGGTTACCTAATTGCTATAGCCAAGCCACTCAAAGCCTAGGACGGGGGGGAGTGATGAAGCAAAAACAATGACCCCCCAGAGAGTCCTTGAAACCCTAAACCCTAAACCCCCTACAATCTCCTTCTAGTCCCGCATGTGCTCTTCAGCGCTGCCAAAAGGGTACCAACCCTCAACTCTAAACTCTAAACCTCAACACCTGAACCCTAAACCTTCAACCCCAAACCCTGAACCCTACTTAGGTTTTGGGGGCATTTGCAAGGCTTGAACCTCTCAATCCTAACCCGAAATCAGGAGACGCCTCGATCTTGCACTCCATACGCCAGACATCCAGCGCTTTAGCGCTACCCTTCAGGCGCGCCGCACCGTCAATGAACTCCTTGCAGTTTGAATTGATACTATTTGCTTCAAGTTGGCGGTAATTTACTGTTAAGCAAGTAGATGTTCAGTTGATTGTTAGAAAAGTCATATTTGGACTCTAATTCGGTGTCAATTAATCTCAATCAGGTGTTGATCCAATTTCCAAATCAGGGTTCTCGAATTTGGGCACCGGGGTACTTCTGAAAGTTCTGGTCCTGTTCCCTACCCAAAACAACGTTGTTCTCGCATCAGTAGGGGCACAGGATTTGGAGAAACACAGAGGCTTTCACGCTGCCGTAGCCCAGTTCTAGTTGACATGTTTTGGGCTCCACGTGTCTTGGTTCTCTTACCCTATACCCTAAACCCTTAACCTCTTAGAAACTCTGAAATGGGTTGCAGTTCAGGAACTTGAGCTACATTTCCAGATTACCGAGTTATAGGAAAAAACAGCTTCCGTATAATGGCAATCACCACCAAATTTCTTAACAGCATCCTAAACCCTAAACCCTGAACCCTAAACCCTAAACCTTAAACCCTGAACCCTAAACCCTAAACCCTAAACCCTAAAACCCTGAACCCTAAACCCCAAGGAACCCAGCTTTCATTTCACTTCGAGTTGCTTCTCCCCTTAAGCCCCAAGCTGTGACGGATTTGTCTTAAAGTTATAGGGAATGTTCCTTGAAAGGGCTTATGATGTGCGAGATCTACCGTGATCTATAAAGAGAAGTATACGGCTTAGGGAGGAGGGTTTAGGCTCTCAACGTGGGTTATGTGAGCCATTGTCTAAACTCCTGGTATCCCCCTTAATAACCCCTATACTAGTCCCTATATAATCCCCTATATAGCCCCCTTTAAGGAGTTTAGACTATAGCTCATGTAGGAGTTCTACAGGGGTCTAGAGAAACTGCAAGGCATAGGGCTCTGGGTTGTGAAACCTATTCATGGCCCCCGGTTTGGGTACCTTAAATAGCGTGACTTCCTTATAGACCCTACCTCTACCAAAAGGGGAAGCTTCAAGTGCACCCCATGCAATAGACATGTAAGTTTAAGACTTAGGGTTGTAGGTAGGATGGATTCTTCAGACGGGACCTGACTTTGACTTCTCAAAAATCGCCAAATCCCGCACGCGCTTTTTGCATGAAAACATAATCATTTATTGAATGTCCAAAACGAAGGCCGCTGTAACGCTACTCAATCTGGCCTCTACATAGCTTGAGCTGTGGAGATGTTGTTCAATAGGGATATCTAGGGATGATAGGAGAAATCTAGGATTCCTCATTAAGTAGTACGGATTTCATAGCTACCCCCGTGACCCCGGCCCTTAGCCCTAAACCCTACTAGAGCCACAGTCTAACCTCCTAGTATCCCCATTAATAAGCCCTGTAGTAATCCCCTATGTAATCCCTCATAAACCCCTTTTGAGGAGTTTAGACCATAAAACTTAGACCCTATATAACCCCTTTGAAGGAGTTTAGACTCTAGCTCCTATGACCTTAGGCAGAAAATGCTTTGGAACAAGGCGCGGTCAAGGTAATTTGCCCATCACCATTGTCAAGGAACCTTGGACGCGAAAGTCTTCCTAAGGGTTTAGGGTTTAGGGTTCAGGGTTTAGGGTGTAGGTTTTATAGGGTTTACTGTCTACATGAGTTATGGTCTAAACTCCTAGTATCCCCTTTAATAACCCCACAACAGTCCACTATAAAATCCCCCATCTGGCCCCCTTTAAGGAGTTTAGATTACAGCTCATACGGGCCTCAAAGCCAAAAGAGCCCTAAACCCTAAACCCCAAGAAGGTTCTTCTTCTACGCCCCCTTGGGTTTCGGGTAGGTGCTTTTGGGACCTTGGGCTGGGTTCTCCTATGTACGACGTAATTCACTTTCTAAGGGTTCAGGATTTAGGCTTTTTTGAAGGATTTCAGGAGTTTGAATCTACCGCCCAGGAGGAACTGCACGTCGAAGGCTTTGGCTGGAACGAACATGAAAAGCAAAACATGACGCACGTCCTAGGTAGGAGAACGCTCAAGATACAACCAGGTTACAACCTATATAAATATATATATATCTCTCTCTCTCTCTCTCTCTCCCCCTATTGTTATGGACATACAGTAGCATTGCTACCCCTAAGCCCTATAACCTAAACCCTAAACCCGGATTTTGTACACGGAGCCTTAGGAAAGTTGTCAAGATTGTGGATGCAGGGGAGCCCAACACCCTTAATCGAAGGATTAGGATTTAGGGTTTATAGGACTTAAGGGCATAACCCTACACCCTCACATAAGCCTCCCGGATGAAATCATTCAGAGGATCCTAGTATCTCCTGGGGTAGATGCTGCACTTAAGGGGCATTGGGCTCTCTAAGCCCTAAATCCGAAATCTGCTCTGATTTTATCCGGCTCCCTAAACTGGGTTGCTGCAAACGAACCGAAGTTTAGCTGCAGCAAATAATCTGCTGTGCATGGTAGGATAAGTCATTAATAGTTCCATTTGAAACCCAGTAAAAGCAAGACCTTTTACCTAAACCCTATACTCCCGATAAGCAGGTAAATCCTCTCAATCCTATAAATCCCCTGCGCCCTAAGCCCTAAACCTTACCATCCCTAACAACCTGTAACCCAGGATCTGCAAGTTGGCCGGTGGGGAGCTTACACGCCTCCTGAACGGAGATCGCCGGAAGGACGTTGTCGAAGGAAAAAGTTGTTGAAGGCACCCACTCACTCAAACGGCAGTTTGAGGGGGGCAGCCGCCAGGGCTGTGCAGCACATACCTGCTGCTCACAATGTGCGAACCACAGCAGTGGTCAAACAACGTTGTCGAACTTACTTCAGTGCGTGCCAGGCAGTGTTGGAACCATTCTTGCAGAGAATCTGCGTCGTGCTGCCCGCGATGATCATTATATGTGCGGGATAGCTGGTGCTCACGCCACTCAGGAACATGACGCCCCCCGCGACGGTCTCAAGGTCGACCCGATCTCCTCCAGCGGAATGGCCGCTGCTTGACTGTGTGTCTGCAGAGCATCGCAGCCACTCTCTGGGGCAGCCTTTGGTGCTGCTGGGCGCACGCGAGAGAAGGTGGCCCCCGAACACTAAGCCCCATAACCCCCAAAAATCTGCAATCCTTGTAATTAATCCTCTGCCCCTAAATAATGAACCTATAATTCCTGAACACCTGAAAGTCTGCTTGATCCCGCACATCTTCAACCCGCCCACAGCCCTGAACCCTATAATCCCGAAAAATCTGCAAGTCCTCTCAATCCTGTAAAACCCCTGAATGTAAACTCTCAATCCGAAACCCAAAGACAAAGGAAGCATGCCCAAGAAGCTCAAACAGGCTGAGTAGATCCTGGGCTATAGGTTTGTGGCTTTTGGTTCAGGGTGAATTTAGGGCTTAGGACTCAGGCTTCAGGGTAGGGTTTAGGGATGTTTAGGGTTCTGCCTGGCCTAAAGTAGGCGACATAATAGCCTAAAACCCTTATAAATGATCTCGAAAACTTTCGGGGTTCAGCTAGTAGTAGTAGAAGTAGTAGTAGCAGTAGTAGTAGTAGTAGTAGTAGTAGTCGTCGTCGTCGTCGTGCTGGGAAGTAATGGTAGGAGGAGGGAATGGAGAAGAAACTGAAAACTACTGCTTGGGCTGTAGGTTTAAGATCTGTGGTCTAGGGCTAGTACTGACCGCAAGGGCTAGGGTAAGGGGGGATTCTTACTTACCATAAGCCCCAACTAGACCCCCAAATAAACGATAAATATACAAGGCCAACAAATCGGGAACTATGAAGGGAATATTGTGCTTACCCTCCACCCTTAACTCTGAACAACATGTTGTCTGAACTCCGAGTTCCCCTTAATTACCCCCCATAATACTCCGCTACATATTCCCCTTACCCTAAACCTAAACCCTAAACTCATATATTTGATCCATGCACTCTGGGGGGTCCGTTTGCGAGGATCACCCCATTACGATCCTAGGACCTTATAGGACCTTAGGGACGCCAGGCAAAAGGGTCGTTCCCAAAAACTAGGGTCCCGTTTTGGTACCCCTAAAGAATAGGCACATTTAGAGCCAGAAGGGGCCCGTAATTTTGAGAATAGCCCATATGCGGCTGTTCAAGCCCTAAATCCTACACCCTAAATCCTAGACCCTAAACCCTAAATCCTAAACCCTAAATACTAAACATTGTGGATGGAGGAAACTTTGCACCACTTAGCATCCCCACCGTCTTGCGCTTGCCATTTTTGGGGTGATATGTTAGTTTTTTCCATAAAAAGGGGAACCCCAACCTAGAACTGAATAATGTAGACCCCTGATTAATAAACGCCCTTCTTTTAAGGGCCTTAATCTTAGGATCCCTATTATAATCCCTACTCAAGGGAGGGGGTTTATTAATCAGGGGTCTACAATATACTAGAGTGTAGGTTTTAGGGTTTAGACTAGAGTCCTTAATGTGGCCCCCCCCCCCCCCCAAAAAAAAGCCACCCAAATATCCGGAACCCCCCAAATTGGGTGGCGCAACATTTCCCCCCTCCAACAAAATCAGCGGTTACATGGCAAAGGTTGTTAAAATCCAATTCTTACCTCCTACCTCGCCTTAGCGGCCTTAGCAACATGCAGACAAATTAGCCCGAAACCCAAGATGTGCGACAACCAATGCAGAAGTATGAGGGCTTTAAGGGCGCAGATGTATGGGAGCCTTTCAGGTAAGGTGTGTGTGTGTGTGTGTGCCTTTGGGTTCGTGGTCCTTCTTCTACGGAGCTTTAGCAGCTAAGAGTCCCATTCGCCAGGTTTAAGGTAGGCCTGTAAATCAGAATAGGGTTTCGGGTTTAGGAGGATGTAGGGTTCGGGGCGTTTTGCTCCACAATGATGATAACTCAGGTTAGTTCATGCTTCTACATTATGGTTTAGGGCTCAGGGTTTACAGTGTAGCGCTGAGAGTTTCAGAGTTATGGTCCTGTGGGGAACACTATGGGTCAGGACAGGGTAGATTATGGGATCTTTGAGGTCTAATAGGCCATCCTGGGATTGCAGCATGAAGGTTTAGGCGCTGTGCGGCAGGCTATGCCACAACCATCTACCTAGGTTTGGCCACTTGGTACACTTCTCCGTTTCTACCCAGGCATTAGGGTTTAGGCATCTAATCTCATGGAGGGATGCTGAACAAGAAACCAAGCTTGAGGTATTGCTTTCGCGAAGCTTATGGATTCTTTTTGCCACTTGCATGGCACGAGGCTACGCAGCCTTACGTTTCAAGGGTTGTGGGTTTAGAGACAAGATATTTCTGCATGTACCCATGAACACTAAAACCCTAACGCGATACCGCTGCTTCTCGACCCCTAAGGGTCCAAGGACCCAAATAATAAGGTTTTAGGGCCCAAGTACCATTGATACTATAGTATTTGGGCCTTATAAACCCTAAACCCTAAACTAAACCCTTAATCCCTAAAACCCCTAAACCCTAAAACCCCTAAAACCCTAAACCCTCAAACCCCAAATCCCTAAATTCTCAACAGCCATGGGTCGTGGTACTCCAATTCGAGCTGGCTCATCCAGAAGCGCAGCTTTGGCGACTGGACAAGTTTGGCAAACTCATGCAGATTGATTGCACCATCACCTCGGTGGACGTGGGTGGTGGTTTGAGTACTATTACTAAGCATTATTCTTGTTATTCTTACGGTCAGATGGGCATGCGATCATCCAGCATCCCTACAGACTGGGTGAACCTTTGGAAAACTCAGCCTGTACCCCTAAACTCTAGACCCTAAAACCTTGGAAACACGGCGAGCCATTGCTTGCTCTGTGAATTCCGTGCTTTGGAGTACCTTTTTGTGTCCCATTTTGGTACCCCTAAGCACTTGGATTTTTAGGTGCTGTGATCTACTTTATATCCCAGAAGTGGCGCAGAATTTTGAGAATAAGCCATGTGGAGTTCCTTCGAAGGTAAGATATTACTGTAAGGAGAAGTTACTATTATCACTCTTCCTATGGTTCTTACTGCTATAACTTCTATTTCTATTATTGTTATTTTTACTATTATTCCCTCTGTAGCCCCCTGTATGCCACAAAGTCATCTCAACCCCCTCGGTGTTCAGATGCGGGGCCACACCTTCAGCTGCCTTAAGCCCCTAAAGTGAAAGACGCAAAGCTGCGAAGCCTGACCTGGAGCACTGCTGTTGTCAACCCAATGCCCTGTGACTCCTGAAGACCCAGCGGCAGCGATGTAGGTTTTTCTGTTAGGGCATTATGAAATATAGTCCTCCTTAAGTAGATAGAATATGAATATGGCATTGGCTATATTACACTAAGATTCCCATATACCCCATATTCTATCTACGTAAGGGGGGACTATAAACCCTAAACCCTAAACCCTAAATCCTAAATAGTAGTTTCCATTTTATTTTCCATTCTCCCTATATAGCCCCAATATATCCCCCATATAATACTTCCCTGAAATGAGTACCTCAACCCTTGGAGCCCAAGACTCCCTAGTCAAGGAACGTCCCCAAAATGATGCTCGGCTACCTTACATGATCTAGGGTTCAGGGTGCAGGGCGTGTAAGGGGTATACCCCAAACCCCAAACCCAATACCCGAAAACCCGTAACCAAATACCCCTTAAGTAGGGGATCTCGGGCTCTTTGGGAAGAGAACCCCCTAAACCCTAACCCCAAACCCTAAACCCAAGCTGCCAGATGCGTCCATGGTCTGGAATAATTTCCGGACCTCTCCCGGGGCAATGTGGGCTTTGAATTTTGGGACCTCTCCCAGGGCAATTTAGGAGTTAGGGGTTAGGGCTAAGGGTGGGTTTACGGCTTAGGCTTCCTTACCAACGTAGCGTTGACTATTCAAGTACCGGAACAGAACTTCGACAAGACCCACAGTTATGATGAGCCCAGAAACTGTTACAGTAATTCCTTGGGGACAATGGTTTAACTAGAGTTTAATGGGTCTATAAAGATTTCCCAACCTGGATTTTGGGCAGTAGTATTCCGGGGCCTAGCCGATATGGAGATGGATCACTCAGAGGAGGGTTTTACTGCAAAGCCAACATTACCACAATCATACAAGAAATCTAGAGCCATAATCTTGGCAATCATCTCTGTAAACCCTAAGCCCTTTATGAACCCGTTTCTTTTCCTTTCCATGTGACTCTCCAGCATGGTAACTTGACCCTTGGCCGCAAAGTTTTCATTTGAGCTATAGGCTAAACTCCAGTATCCCCCTTAATAAGCCTCATAATACTCCCCTATATGATCCCCCATATAGCCCCCCCTTTAAGGAGTTTAGACTATAGTACATATGGATTATTGGGTACTTGGATCCTACACCCTAAACCCTATATACCTCTATATACCCCTATATACCCCCTTTAAAGGGACCTAAGTATATGATCATTTAGGCCCCTGGTGCCGGGGTGACAGGATCCCAAATTTAGGCTTTAGATAGGCTGGGCAAAATACAAGGTCGCACCGGAAGCCCGCATGAAGGGCCGTTGGGTATGACCTACCTGGACCCAGAAGTATGCAGAATAATGGCCTCTTGGGCTACTTTTAAGGGTTTTGGGTACCTACTTTTGGGTACACCCTAAAACCTAAACGCCTAGTAGCTACAATGGGTTAGGGCTGTATCTCAGGGCCACTTCGCTTGGAAGGTTGTTGGGAACCCAAAGAACTGCGAAGAGCCGATCCGGTAGTCCATGGCTCGAAAACTTAAGGTTTTGGGTTTGGGGATTTTAGGGGTTTACAGTTTAGGGTTTTGGGGGTTGGAACTGCAAGCACTACAGCAACAGCGACTGAAATTATGCATGACAACTTTGCCACTTGCAGTTTCGGCTTCCAAGACTCTTAAGCCCTACACCCCAAACCTTAAACCCTGTTGGGTTTCAATCAACCTTTCTACCGCAGTCTGAAAGTTGGACTGACTTCTGACTGGATTGTAGGAAGACCTATGCCTTGGGGTTGAGTCTTTTTCGAAACATACCAGAAGGTTGTGCCTCAAAGCCCCTAAACCCTAAACCCTCAACCCTAAACCCTGAACCCTAAACGCGTCAACCCTAAACCCTAAACCCCTAAACCCTGAACCCTAAAAACCCTAAACCCTGTGTTCTAAACAGCTTGCAGCGGCATGGCTGAGTCATAACGCCCTGATTCGGAAAGCCCCAGGGTTTAGGGTTTAGGGTTTAGGGGTTTAGGGTTTAGGGGTTTAGGGTATAGGGTTTAGGGTTAAGGGATTATACCTGACATCGTACTAGTGATCCCGTATGATGTAAAGTAAATTCCGTCATTCTGGAGTATTGGGCTGGCCTAGACCCTAAAGCCTAATCCGGATGTAAAGCCTGAATCCCAAACCGCACGGGGACCCCGGAATACTGTAATTCCTAGGGCTTAGGGTTTAGTAGTTTAGTGCTTAAGGTATGAAACCCTGAGGGTCCAAAGACCCAAATAATAGGGCTTTATGGCCAAAATACCATTAATATTGTAGTATTTGGGCCCCTAAAACCCCATTATTTGAGTCCTTGCACCCTTAGGGAAAAGGTGGGGCAAAACTTCCTGCTTCCACTGGCCCGCTGCCCCTCAATGAACAAAAGATGTCCAACATGGCACTCTGATCTCTAGTTTGGTTTAAGGTATGTTCGTTCTTTAACAAAATCTCTGCAACCCTGAACCCTAAATCCGGTAATAAGACTCTCTTAAGTAGACTTCAGCTCGGAGACCTTCTTTGTGTACATGTCGACGTCCCGCTGCTTCCTGACTTTGTTTAGTTGAAGGGTCAGGGGGACTTAGCCGATACAGTCCCCCTTAAGTAGATAAAATGTGGAAATGTGGCTTTCGGTATATTATAATAAGATCCCTATACCCCATATTCTATCTACGTAAGGCGGACTATATACTCATCACACCTGTATATAATCTCCATTGTCCACCACGTAGGGTTCAGCGGGTTGAGGAAACATGGTTTGGGCAAAGACTCCGGTGGGCAGTGCGTCATACTCCTGTGCCACACGCAATAAAAGATTACATGGGGGCCTCCGGATAGGGCTTCACCAAAGGGAAGACGCTGAACAGCCTGAGGATAAAAGCCCATAACCTTTGGCCCAACGTTTGAACCTATCTCCAAATCACGGCATGGCTCGTTTCCTGCACAGTTGCGACTGCGTGGTTCCCAAAATTGCACAAGCACGTCCCAAGCACATTGAACAGCAACCACCATGGAAACATGTTGTAGCCAAGTGTTAACCGCTGTCCAACATCCCCACAGTGGGGGTTTTCGAGGCATGTCGCGAGCCTTCCGTATAGAACATGGAACCTAAACAAAAGGATTGTCAGCCCCAAATATCCTTGATGAAAGCAAGGTGCTATGTATTTGTGTAGGCTTCAGCACCCACGACTACTAACCACAAGGGAAGATGATTATCCGGTTTCAGGTATACCTTGGGTCATTTCCCCTACAGTAACTGTCCTCAAGCGGTTTTTTTAGGGGCAATCATAACTGCTAGTTCTTCTTGTGGTAACTAACAATTCCTTATCATAACCCAAGCTTTAAGTAGCTTAAGCTCCAATCCTCTTCATGCGACAATGGTGAGGAAAGTCTTCCAGAAAGCGACCCTAAACCTCAAACCCTGTAACTTAGACCCTAAACCCCAAACCCGAAACCCCAAATCCAAACTCCTAAACCCTAAAAAATCATCGGATACTGTACTGTACTGCGTCTCCCGCTCACTACGCCGTTGGGGGATGCCTAATAGACCCTACTGAAGATTTAATTTTGGTGCATCCAAAGAGACTCCTATGTGGCTCCTTTTTTGGATAGCATATCAAAGCCTCTTACCCAGAGACACAAACTACACAGTAGCCCTTATTATAGTCCCTATACAGCCCCCGTTTCAATTTCATGTTCTGTGTGAGTCTCTGTTTCTAGGAGCCTTTAGCCCTGCATAAACTAAACCCTAACATATCATCACAGGCACTTACATAAACAACCCTAGGCCTTATAGACCCTAAAACCCTAAACCCTAAGCCCTAAAACCCTAAACCGTGAAGACCTATAACTCTAAACCCCTCAAGCCCCAAGCCCTATAACCCTAAGCTTTGTAACCCTCAACTCTTAACTAAATCGGACGTCGAACCCTACTGAAAATTTGTTTTTTATCGTTTAGGGTTTAGGGTTGTAATGACCAAAAATAGAAAAACTATTTTGGAGGCCCCTATAGAAACCGAGCTTCTGTTTGAAGGCGAGCTCTTCGTCGGAGCTCGCGGTCTTCATAGTTTGCTGAACGAAAACGGAATTTACTACGTTCAACCTGAGCTGGCAAAATTTTGGGCTTGGGTGTTTTGCCAGTTGCATGGGTTTAGGGTTTAGGGATTGGGATTTAGGATTATGCATCTAGGGTTTTGCATTTAGGATTTACGGTTTGTTCGATTTAGGGATCAAGGTTTAGGGTTGGCCAAGGGATCCTATGCAGTTCCTTCTGAGGTTTGCTATCGTGTTGTTTGGTAGGGGAATACAAGCTACTACTCAAGAAAGAACCACGTACTGTAGGAGGCTTCGGGCAGGGTTTAGAGCTGAGGGTTTAGACGCACTTGTGGCTCTGGATGTTTGCCCTTTCACCCTCTAGACCCTAAACCCTAAACTCTTTAGCCCTAAACCCTTTTACTAACCCAGGACTGAAGCGTCAGCGTGAGAGAGCTCCACAGGCCCTAAACCCTAAACCCTCAACCCTAAACCCTCAAGCCCTAAACCCTCAAGCCCTAAAGCTGGACCTGCTTTGAATCGGAAGGGCTGAAGGGCTCCAAGGCTACTAGACATCAAGCGCCATACACTGGGTACTAAAACTCCGGCATGACTTAACCCCAAACCCTAAGCTAAATACCTTATATCCTGGGAACCCTGCCATTATCACAGGAAAAAGGAGATTTGTAGGACTTTATCCATCAACAGTAAGCGCTGGACGAAGAAAGAGTGAGCTTCTGAAACTGTTGGGGTGCACGTGCGCAAAGAATGGGGGTTTAGGGGTTTAGGGGTTTAGGGGTTTCGTATTCTTACCCAGGGGGCTCCTGCTTATTGCCGTTTTAGGCCTGTTCCTTTTTTCTGGGAGGGGTCTGCAATTTGCTTCCCCAGCAGGAACTGAGGAGATTACAAAGAATTTGGGGCCCGAATCGTATACTACAGTGGAAACTACAGATCCTGCATTGCCCTACTACAGTGGAAACTACAGATCCTGCATTGCCCTTATAAGTACCTTAACATTTGGAAATTTTGGTGGTGTAGGTCATGACGGCCTTTGAATCTTAACCGTATTCCGCTAGAATCTATTGAGGTCTATTTGGGGGGGACCTCTTATTTCTGGAGCCCCCATATCATCTATCCTTCTAAAGTTGAAACCATGGGCCCCCTGCATGGCCCCTTAGCCCTGGGATCCTTACATACCTTATATATATACATATATATATACAGCCTATATGCACCCTTAAAGGGCCCTACAAGACATATTAGGGGCCCATACTTTTAATCTTACAATCTTAAAGCCTAAGCCCTGAACTATGGCCAAGCCAAGGCACACAGCGAACCCCAGGACGCATCTGTAGAAGAGGAAAAACAAGGAGAACCATTCCTGTGTGTATATTTATATATTATATCTATATATATTTATGTAGGTTTAGGGTTTAGGGTGTGGGGTTTAGGGGTGTAGGGTTTTGGGGTTTAGGGTTTATAGTCCTCCTTAAGTAGATAGAATATGGAGTATATGGGGGTCTTTTAATAGGAATACCCAAAACCATATTCTATCTAATTCAGGGGGACTATATACAAATATATATATATATGTATATGTGTACATATGTAGAGGTTATATGGGGAACAGGTTGAAGGTTTAGGGAGGTGGAGGAAATGTAAGAGGATGCACGGGGATTTATAGGGATATACAAGGGCATGTACTGTATATGGCTCCTGTGTACTTCCTTTTGGGCTTGTTATGCTTTTCGTGGCAAAAAAATTAAGATGTACTGCCCCCAAAGGAGCTACACAGGAGGTTCTAGGTAGGGCTGTTAGGGCTCGGGATTGCCGATGCGGCGTCAAAACCGTGGAGTGTTGCCTGAAACATGGGGCCTACTTGAACCCTGCGCATCACCACGCCTTGTGATCATCACCATAGAGGCCATATGACGGACACAAAGCAAAAAACACGCTGCCCAGATGGTGAGCGCAACAAGAGTCGAAGGTGCTATGGTTTTGAGAAGGCTACAAAAGTTGGTTGAATGTTGTCGCTTGACCACACCGTATGGGGTTTAGAGGCACTACGCCACTACGTCATGCGCATGTCTTAACCGAAGGGATCTTTCTACTTGGGGCCATTGCCATGCATGCCTCTTTGATGCAAGCCAGCAGCGGGTGGTTTCTACAATATGTGGCTTATCTTATCGGATATTGGGGAGTTCTTCTACAACTGCCCGGTACTGTTCGAACAAGAACTTGGAAAGTCAAAAACGACATTGACAATGAAGGAATTCTAGTTTCCCCAACTCCTGAAATTCGGACCTTGCAATAGGCATATGATGATTACAGGGTCCTGATCTAGGAGTTGAAGTAACTAAAACTCGTATGAATAGTTCAAACCCTTATAAACTTCTACAGTAATCCCCTTTAACCCTCACACAAGCTCCTTTACCCGTATAGAAACTCCTCAGAAACAACCGCTTGTTAAACAACTCTGATCATTTGCCTGGGCTCGCTAACATTCTCCACCAGGACACGACAAGGTGGTGACCAGTTGGCAAACAATATCCTTACGCGGCGGCTGAGGAAGGTTTAGACTTGTTTAGGGTTGTGGGCCTAGGCGGGTAGATGGCCATGATGGTCATGCTGTTGATGAAATACAGCAACAAGCAAAACATGCAATTTGGCTTTGGTATATCGTGGGGGGCTACACCGATGTACAAGAAACTGTTTCCGTGGTTGTGGTTACCAGAAATCCCCTCAGTCTTGGTTAAACAGTAGCCCTAAACACCCCTGCATAAACAAAGTTTCCATTGAATTGTCCATGTTCTTTTCCGTTGGAATTCTCCATTATGATAGCTGAGGGGTTATCAAAAACGCTACAGGGACTTGTGACCAACCTCTGGCATGTCTGGCAAAATCTTGAGCGCTATTGTGGAGTTTCTCGAAATCGGGGGTCCCGGAGGAACCCTTTGTGAGGGATTTTGCGGGATCCCGATCCGTTAGATTAGGGATATGTTGAAAACATCCGTGTAGATGTAGATGGACGTCGAACTCCAAGGCGTGGATACTGTACCATCCCTACCCCGTTGATGTGCCACAACCAACTCCAAAATCCGAAGCCCCGCTAAAGCCAGCCTGCAGACAGCCAAGCGTCTCAAACATGGAAAGGATCGTCCTCGTGAAAGTGCCATAATGAAGAAAAACCTTGGTGATTCCCTCTGAATCCCTCTGAGCATGGTTGTGCAGAAAAGTCTTTTTTCGTGCTACGCGTTGATGTTGTTCTTTTGCGCTGCTTGCTAATGATAATGTGATTCTGTGTTTTTTGCTGCTGCAGTCGCAATTGCCGGTGTGTCTTTTGTTGTTGCTGGTGGTGGTGGTGCTGCTGTTGTTACTTTTGCTGTTGTTTTTACTGTTGCGTTTATGCTCGCAATTGTCCTTGCCCATTTGCTGTTGCGGCTATGGCGTCGTTGTGGCCCATAGTGTTGCTGTTAATGCTTTTGTGCCTGCCGCTGCTGCTGCTGCTGCTGCTACTGCTGCTGCTGCTGCTGCTGCCTGCTGCTGCTTTCATCAATGCCGGTGATGGCGGCAGGGCGCCGTCAGCATAGAGGCTCTCTCTTGTCTTCGTCACCGTAGTTGTTGCAGGTGTTGTCATCTTCGCAGTCATCTTCTCCTTGATTTATTTTTGGCTGTTGCAGTGGGGGGTGTTGTGGTTGTTTTGTTGTTGTTGCAGCCCTTGTCGTCGTCGCAGCCATTGGAGCAGGTCGCTAACGACCCGCCACCGACAACAACAGCAGCCGCTACAACGACCATTACCACTTCCAGTACCACAACACAACCACACCACAAAGACCGCACCACAACAACCACATCACAACAACCACACGGTATAACAACCAGAATAACCACAACCACCACAATCACCGCAACCACCGCAACAGCTGCAACGACCACCGCCACTGCCACCGCCACCGCCAGCGCTGGCGCCGCCGCTCCGCCTACTACTACTACTACTACTACTACTACGACTACGCGGCCGCCGCCGACGATTGCTCCACCACCACCACCACCACCGCCGCCACCACCACCACCACCACCACCACCACCAACAACAACAACAACAACAACAACAACAAACACAACAACAACAACACCACCACCAGCAGCAGCTAGCGCTAGCGCTAGCGCTAGCAGCAGCAGCCTGCTCCTCAGCTTCCTCTTTTTGATCCTGCTGCTGCAGCTGCTGCTGCTGCTGCTGCTGCTGCTGCTGCACCTGCTACTGACACTGCTACAGCAGCATCGTGGCCACCACTTTGGACTGCAAGAACGTGTCCCACTAGCTGGACCCAGTCCAAAACCTCAACGTCTCACTGCAGGCGCGGAACTTCTTTTCGAATCTCCAGGGTTTGGCCTATCAGGCACTTAGGCTGTGGACGGGGAGATATAAGCACCTATTAAACATCTTGTCGCTGCTTTTCAACATTGTGGGACATCTCGCGGATCGTATGGAAATTGTGCCGTCTGTACTTGGCAGGTTATTAATGGACATAGGTTCCACATTAGGGATTATAGTAGGGACTAGGGTCCCTTAATAAGCCTCTAGTATTGACAGTAGCTCAGTAGGGATCAGGGCTCTTAGGAAGATGCGGGGGTTTAGCAACGGAGATAAACAACAGGGGTGATGTAGGCGTCCTGCTCTGAATTTTCTGGGGGCAGGGCCCCAAAACCCTCACCCTGAAACCTCATCCTATAGTGATTATATTTAATCTACCCCAAGCCATATTCTATCTACTTCACGGGACTATGAACCCTAATCAGGGGCTTGGGTAATGCCCTCTCCCTATGAATCCCCCCCGCACCCTCTGCAATTGAATATTCCATTGTGGCAAAATACTGGGAGTGTGAACACTCAATTAGGGATTACAATAATACCCCCACCAAAGGTACCCCCCCAGATTTAGAACCCTATTAGGCCTTGTTAAGCCCTATAGAGTCTTTATAAGCTTCTTAAACACTGGAGGGGTACCTTGGGGGGGGTACTCCCTAAACCCTAAACCCTAAACCGGGTGAAGGCGAGCTCGCCGGCCTGGGTCGTTGATGAAATCAGCGCACAGCGTGCTCAAAATCATTCCTTCGCTGCTCAGCGCTTTCTGTTCTGGGTAGGCCCCTGGGATATTTAATATTTACCCTAATGCCTGAATAAGGGACCCCTATAGTCAATTTTTGTTTCAAGGGTTTTAGGGGCCAACCCAGTGTTAATACTACAACGCCCTGCATGACCTTAGGTTACTACAGTTCCATAATTCCCAAGAAGGTACTATGTACCAAAAGGTCATGAAGGCTTTTTCGTATCCACCGTAGGGTTTAGGAATTGCGGCTGGATTGATGCTTCGGGTTGAGGAATTGTGGTTTCAACACACGCTGCGCACTCCGGGCATTGGGGTTAAAAGTTTAGGGTGTGGGTTGGTGGGGCTTGAGTTGGCTTAAGGGTGCTCATAGGGATCTTGTAAGGAGCTACAATAGGCTCATATCTCCTCAAGATGTTCGGTACTTAAGGCTTTCTGCAGGGTTGTCCCTGTGGCCTTCATTGGGTTTTTCATCTATCTATCTGAATGAAATTCTAGGAAACCCTGAAAAAGGCAAAATGCTGTTCTCTGGACAGGGTAAGGCTCCAGCGACGCATTGCACGAACGTTAGCAAGCAGAAGCTCCAGAACAGCATGTCGCGGCCTTGTCAGGCTTCGATCAGGGTTGAGGGTTCAGCTTTCAAGCTCCAAGTACTTGCCGGAAACCAATACACCTTCAAAAAAGGGCTCTTGTGCCTGATACTTTGGTATCTTTGCCTTTTAAAGGATAGGCCCTTCGCCGAGATGCACAACTCGTCTACAGAAGGCCAACAACAGTTGTAAGACTGGCTTGCAATGGCATCTTCTTGGTCCTCCAAGCAGTCCCCAGACCCTAAATTTTAAACCCTGGGTTTAGGGTTTAGGGGTCTTACTTGGCGGGTCATGGGGACTTAGTAATGATGGAAAAGAAAATGGAAACCACTATAGCATTTAGGGTTTAGGATGATGGGGACTTAGTAAGTAGGTTAATAGGGGGGATAACTAGGGTTGCTATATGGGTTGTGGGTGTTATTAAGTTATTAACCTACTTACTAAGTCCCCTGACACTCCAGGTAAACTCTAAACCCTTTCAGTCCTTCTCCAGAGCTCAACGTTCAAACCTCCTCAAACTCAACTTCCTCAACCCTAAGCCCTAAACCCTAAACCCCCTCTCTGCCAAGGTGCTGGATGCAAGGCATTTAACCAGTAGCTGCAAAGATGCAAGGACACTGGACCTGACTTGCTGGCTGTTCTGAGGGTTGAGGGTTTGTACCTAGACCCTCCTCCTACCCTCTATTAGGGCCTAAGTACCTACTATTAGGGACCATATATCCGTAATTAAGGGTACAAGGAGGGTCCTGGTAGTCCCCCTTAAGTAGATAGATTATGGGTATATGTTGGGGCTCTATGGGGATAATGGAAAAGAAAATGGAAACTACTATTTAGGGTTAAGGGTTTAGGGTTTAGGGCTTGTAGTCCCCCTTAAGTAGATAGAATCTGGGGTAATATTAGGGTTATATAGGGGTTATGTGGGGATAATGGAAAACAAAATGGAAACTGCTATAGTTTTTAGGGTTTAGGGTTCAGGGCTTGCAGGTTTGGTTTCAGGCTTCGGGTTTAGCAGGGGGGCCTTTCATAGCATCTAGAACGAACATGTTTGTCGGGCCCCGATACTGCCCACCCTGAGCCTTCAATCTCCTCAGCACTGTACAAACCCAAATAACCCCAAACCCCTACAACCCTAGGCCCTACAGCCCCGGACGCAGCAAATCCCTGAAACCCCACGACCCTGAACCACACAACTCTAAACCCTTCATCACGCAGCCCTACATCGTAGAACCCCTACACCCTAAACCCTGCAACCCTACATCCCCAAACCTAAAGCAGCTCCTGCAGCAATCAGTCAAGTCGGAAGTCAAGGATTTGGGTTTGAGGGTTTAAGGCTTTTAGGGTTTAGGATTGAACGCACAAGCTTTTCCGCAACTGCAACTACCTAAACCCCCCTCAAGGATCCAGAACAAAAAATGGGACCCAGGGTAAGGGGGATGATCAGGAGGCTCCAGTTTTGGGATCCTTTAGGCGGTTTGGGTTCAGGGTTTATGGAGGATAAGGAATGGCCCCCTCCAACTACCCACTTAGACCGGATATATGTTGGTCCTATTTGCGGGCATTTTGCCTCTATGGAGGGTACCTGGAAAAACTCGGAAGTCTGTAGCCCCTCCTTAAGTAGACAGAACATGGAGCTACCAAAAGTTGAACCAAGATCTCCATGTACACCATAATATACTTGCTATGCAAGGTGTCCCAGAAACTTTACGGGCATCCCCCTGGCACTCTCTAGCAAATCCCTATCCTGGCGAAGGGTTCAGTCAGGGCTTGGGATTTAGGTTTGAGACGAGGATTTGAGGTGTAGGATTCCGGTTTTGGGATTCGAGGTCTATAAGGTTTGGGTTTAGGATCAGAGGTCTTTAGGTTAAGGGTTTGGGGTTTAGGTAGGATTTGGGGTTTAAGGCTCAGGCTTATACGGAAGCCCTAAGCCCCACAATGAGCCTTACATGGCCCCTGCTTGCACCTGGGCAACCCTAAGCCCTACACTAAAAACAGAAAAGGGGTTTCCCACGAGTAGGGGTACCATAATACATAGGGCTATATGGGTATAATGGAAAAGAAAATGGAAACGACTATTTAGGAATTGCGGTAGGATGTTTCTGAAAAATGCTGGTCCGACATTCTGCCCAAACACAAGATCCCTTACAATAGATTAAGGTACCACACAATAAAAAGACAGAACTTTCTGAAGCTCTCCATCTTACGTCAAGGTAAAGTTGAAAGCTCCCACCTATTCCCCTAAACCCTCTAAAAAAGGTTCCTGGAGGCCACCCCCATGTTTCTGGAAACACCCATGCTTCCGATACTGGCGCTAAACCCCTTCTCTGAACCCCCTCAAACCCTAAACCCGGAAACTCTGAACCCTACCAGGACCCTCCTAGCACCCTTAATTGGGGAATTATGATCCCTAATAGTGGTTACTTAGGCCCTAAGAGAAAGTAGGAAGAGGGTCTAGGTACAGACTATACAGAATGTAGCCAGGCATCATGGACACCACGCGGATGGCCCGAGCCAGCTTTCCCAAACGCAGCAGTCGGAAGAGCACCGGGCTTACAGGCAGCTGTGAAGACACCTGTTGAGGGTTTAGGCTTCAGGGTTTCAGGGTTTCAGGGTTTAGGCTTCAGGGTTTTAGGGTTTAGGCTTCAGGGTTCAGGCTTCAGGGTTTTAGGGTTCAGGCTTCAGGTTTTTAGGGTTTGGGGTTTGATGGTTTCAGGGTTTGAGGGCTTAAGGGGGTCATTAGGGCCCAAGGGCCCTCAACACCAAGACCTAAAACCCTATACACCCCAAAACCCTAAAAACCCTACCTAAACCCTGAAAACCCTAGAGCCCTGAACCCTTAAAACCCTAAACCGCGAGGATGGCAACCCTGGGTTGCACACTTAAGTAGCGTTTTTTGGTGGTTGAACCTAGTAAGATGATATTCCTTGTATAAAATACTATACCCCAAAAGGAAGATAGAATCTTACTCTATATGGGGTACCATACTACTCCCAAACAAGTTACTACTCACGTGAGCTGTTGCGTCGTTTCCCCATCAGTTTCTCTACAGGACTAAAGCGCTTCCGGAAAATCCTTCGCTTCCGCGAGTACATCTTGTATTGTAGTCTTCAACCCGCGTGCGTCCGCCAAGTCGTTCCGCGAAGCCATTTTCGGCAGGATTTCTGGGCCAGGCTTCCGCAAGTATAATGTTAATCTAAAACGCGATTCGTGTTTCATTTCCGTCTTGCGCAATTCCAAGGCGGAATGCGGCGGCGGCGGCCGCGGTAGTGATGGCGGCGGCGGCTGCTGCTGCTGCTGCTGCTGCTTTCCTTGCTGGGAGTCTTACGCGTTTCCTATTACGCAGCGCTTGTTTTAGCAATTCTAAGTTTTGCCCACATGTTTAAATCAGAAATCTCAAATTCGGGGAAGCCTAGCCTACAGCATAAATCCAGCTTCTGCGAATCCCTTCCACGCGCGAGTGCTTCCGCAGAGCTGCCGTGTCCTTCCGCAAGCACAAGAAAACATTTTTCGATGGCAATTCTCTTTGATTTTGTCACCGTGCCGAAGAATATTTGATCTACCATGGGAAAAACCGTGGCTCACTTGAGGTTGCGCATTACGGTGGTCCCCTTATGCGCCAAGAATCGCAGAACCAAAAACAGATGTAACAAACACGCGTAAAGCAGGCTCTTTGACTCTTTGACCGCAAAATGATGGTTCGTGGTTTTCTCAAGCTCCGTGCAAAGTTCTTCTAAGCATTGGCCACCTGAGCAACAGTCTAAACTTCTGGTATCGCCCTTGATATCCCTTGAACATCCGTATATAATCCTCCATATAACCCTTTGCAAGGAGTTTAGACTATAGCTCCCATGAAGCAAAGGGACAGTCACGCTGAGCTCCACAATGGAGGTAATGCTGACCGCCACATCAATGTAGTTTAGCCAAACTTGCCAGAACAATCTGCGCAACAGACAAATCCGGCAGACCACGTCAAGCGCGAAAAAGGAAGTAAAACAAATCCTTGGCTGGGCCCACCCAAAATGCACAAACCCTGCATAACAAGCTGGGCAAAATGAGCTATAGTCTAAACTCCTAGTATCGCCCTTAGCAACCTCTACAGTATTCCCCTATATAATCCCCTACATAACACCCCCTTAAGGAGTTTCAACTATGGCTCCCATGGACAGTCCTAAACCCTAAACCCTGCAAACCCCCAACCTTAACCGCATGTTTGCGGGTTTCGGTTGACCCTGGGCCTGCCATGTAAGCATAGACTATAGCTCATACGGATGAATAGGGTTTCAGAGACTAGGGAACAATATCCGAACATCTTACTCCAACACTGAAGCCCTGAATGCCCAAATTAACGCCATGCAAGCACCCTAGACATCCCTAGACTAGACCTTAGGCCCTGAACGCTTCACAAATACCCGAGCAACTCGCCAATCAGCAAAACGGAATCCCACAAAGGCCGGCTGTGACTCAGCGATGGGAAAGATCCTTTAACCGGCGAAAGCAATTACTTACCAAGTGGTTACCGGTAAGTAAATCTAATGCCCCTATGAGGGGCATGGATTTACATGATGTTCTATGCAAGTTTTGCTCCAATTTGAGGCACCTGCCTACGTGGAGCTTTCCTCCAATTCAACATTGAGGTTCATGCATGCTGGGGTAGTTGCCTAATGATACGTGTGCCGGGATTCACAAAAAGCTTTAACATCGGCATGAAAATCAATATTAATATTACTGTCAATATTAATGTGAATATGCGCATGGGTAGCAGCATGAGTTGAAACAGTAGAATGCGTAGCATTGACAGTAGTTTGAATGTTCGTTTCCGAGAAACATCGGTACGGGCATGAGAAATGATATCCTGCACCAAAGCAGTCCCACAAATGCATTGCAAATTGGGACGCAACATGCCCCCGCGAACAATTACATGTCTGGTTGTGAAGTTGCAACCGATCCAAATCAGCGACTTCAGGTGTTGGGGCTGAAAGGGGGAATGGGGAAGTGAGCAAGGCACCATTACCGACAGTGGAAAAGAATCCAACCTGAGTTCCACACCAGCAATCTGAACCGAACATGTCGCGCCCAGCGGGGTCCTTCCCAAAAGTTGAGACTTTGACCTGTGACGGTGCCCTCCAGCTGCAGCTCCACAGCCATCCAAACAACATTGAAACATAACACCAAGGCCATGAACATCTCATACCTTAGATTGGCAATTTGGGGGTCTTTCAAAATGGGGGGCAACTGTAGAGGGATACCTACCAGAAAAGAGATGAGAATGAGGGGGTGAGGGAGAGAGGGAAAGAGAGAGAGAGAGAAAGAGAGAGAGAGAGAGAGAGAGAGAGAAAGAAAGATAGACAACACCCACACACACACACACTGCAGAAGGTGTATGGGGTCTTTACTACAAGAATTATTAATCTGGCATCGCAGGAGGTTTCCAAAAATGGGTTCCCTTTGAAAAATTAAATACAACGTTTCTCTCAACTAATGCGGCATTGCGGCTGTGGAGACTGCAGGAATCGCTGGACCTTCTCCAGACGAGACATGCGCTCTATGCGCCGCAAATATTCAGATTCCTTATGTCGATGAGCAGAGCAACAATGCTGGCACATGCTTGCTGAAATTCTTGCCTCAACATGCAGCCCAACCTCCCAAACTCCGATGCACACTGTTGTCATCGTCGTCGTCTCACTGGTGTATGCTTTTTGCTGGCTACAGGCACGCTACCGTCACAGCAAAAATTTTCCCAAATTAGCCAAGTAGCTGTTTCGAGCACAAAATCTTGGCCAGGTGCCTGCGTTCGGCTTTCCCTGTACAGGCATGCGCACGTTGATGCCGCACATCTTTCAGGGTCTAGGGTTTCATGGGGACAGATGACGACCACCACCCGGTCCTCACTCACCTTCTACTCCTTCAGCACATGTCGACGCTGGTTTCATCAGGCATGTCAATGCGAAGGTTGGTACATTTTTCCTGTCAGAAGGTGAAGGTTAAAACGACGCCTATGCAGAACAAAAAGGTGGCACCACACCAGCCATAGGCACAAGCCAGGATATCCAGGATAGTGAGGGGGTAAGGATCGATAAGCCAAGGCGTGAAAAATCAGCAGCCAAGATCGAACATGCCCCTTATGTTCGCTTGCAAAGTTTTCATTGTGTTGGTTGACATCCGTAGAAGTTCAAGGTGACTGCCAAGTCAAATCGCAGGTTGCCACTTCATGGTCGACACCTGGATTCGATTCAATGCATACGGATACAATACCCAGCGTGTCTACTAAGTATCCGAGAACTGTAGGTGCTTGGATTCAGGCAATAGAAATTATAGTGCACGTTTTTCGGCAAGTGTATGTATGATTATGGTGGTCCTAGATCCTTAAGGGTAAGGCCTCGGACACAAGGGCGATGTTGAATTCATAGTTGATTGTAGGTTTGATTCAAAAACCTTGACAATACCGAGGGATACCGAGGGCACCGGTGGAGCAACGTAAGGGATGTTAACCAAGCAATTGGAACTGCAACACATCTCTGCCTGAATTGGATCACGCTCTTGAGGCTTTCCATTTGAAGGGCCTCTTGCGCTTCTTTGGTTTCCTCGGAAATTTGACGAAAAAAATCACAGCAACGCGTAACTTGCAAACGCATGCATGCACCGCCAGACCGTATAACACGAAAAACTCGTTGAACGCCACCGAACCTACCACATCTACTACAATCAGGGGCAATTCCACAGAACTGTTGCTCACCTTTGCCTCTCGAGGCAATATAATTCTTCAAGGGAGGCTCCGACAAATAACCGAACACAAATTTCACGGCAATTCATGCTAATAAGCGTGTAACAGCGCGCGAAAAAGTGCACCATGAACAACGCCAAGCAACTTCGTCATTCTCCAAAGCCTCGAGAAGCTCTTCGGCATGCACCTCTGGGATATCCTGGTGGTGTTTCACCATCACCTGGCGATCTCTCTGAAATGCGAGCAATCTTCAACAATGCAACTTTCGGTTTCAAGGAATGTCTTGGCAACTTCTGTTAATCCAGTTTTTCGTTGTTGGGGCCTTCATAATATCAATCAACCCCAACTCCCAAATCAATCCGCTATACCCTCAGCCCTTAGGACCAAGCGTGCCAAAACTTGGGTTAAAACTCATGCGCCGCGTTCCCTGGCACTTCTACTGCGAACCCTACGTGCTCGGACTTCGTGTGACGCCAATACGCCAGCTTCTAATGGTCCCGCCTGGGCTGCAACAGTGCCGCTCCTACCAAAAGCAGGCCGCTTCTCCCCCGATGATTCGGGCTTCGATCCCAGGCTGCCATGCTGGCTGCCATGATGTGAATCCTCAGGGCACAAGCCTGGCCACGAAAAGAAACAAGTCACACAAGCCAAGACCTCTAAAATGCACACAAGAACGGACGTCCATCGTTTGGAAATATGATCACCGAGGTTCGCGTCGTTCGTTCGACTCCGCCTTTTTCACGGACCCCGATGCACTGATCTGTCTGACAGATGTGGCGGGGTTCGTCTCTTGCAGACGTTCCATCATGGAAAATGCCGCAGCCAACTCCTGCAAGCTTCCGTGGGCATGTGTTTACCGACTGGTTGCTTCTTACCCGAAAAGTCCAAGCACTCCCTTCCTCATATTAATAAAACCCCCCTAATAATCAACAATAAATCCGGGACCCTAAAAA
>CAJNIZ010032824.1:50709-71478 GCA_905231905.1 Symbiodinium pilosum | reverse complement strand
GGGTTTAGGGTTTACACTTGAGTAGTGTTCTTTTTGGTGGTTGAACCTAGTAAGATAATATCAAAATACTATACCCAAAAGGAGGATATAATCTTACTCTATATTGGGTACCACAGTATCCCCAAATTAAATACTACTCACTTGGGAATCCCTAAGCCCAAAACCCTGACAATGGGCTTTAAGACCATCATAGGTAGGAGCATGTACACAACAGTGACCCAAGGATGGTTTTTCAGATCCCAAACCCTAAGCCCTACGAAAAAAATGTACAAGCCAACGACCCAGGCATGGTCTAGGAATTAAGTTTAGGGTGACTGAAGCAGACTAAAAGGAGGCTAGCTAGCACCGAATGGAAGAATGATATTTGAGGTTTCCCCCAAATTAGGGGTACCATTTGGACGGTCCCCATACTAACAGTTATGATATCTTGGGATCTATATTGGGGTCACATAGGAGTCGCTACTGCGTTGCGCTTTTCACGTGCCTGTCTCTAAGATCATTACCGTAACTGGCATAAACATTGCAAACATCAACATGTGTTCCCCTACATCTACCTGTGAGGGGCGCTGGAAATGATGCACCACCCTACATCCCCAATTGGGATGGTTACAGAGCGTTGGAATCCCAGGGCAAGATAACCTTCAACCACTAAACCCTGAACCCCCAAACCCCGAAACCCCTAAAGCACTAAACTCCTAAATCCCTGAATCCTACACTCCTAAACCCCGGAACGCCTAAATCCTAAGCCCCTAAGCCCCTAAAGCCTCAACCCTAAGCCCAGAAATCCCTAAGCTCCTAAACTCACAAAGCTTTCGACTCTAAATGCCCTAAAGCCCTACACCCTACACCCTAAACATCTAAACCCTAAACATCTAAACCCTAAGTGCTTAGGGTTAACCCCTAAACCGCGAACCCCAAACCCTACACCCCTTGGTACTTCCCATCTGCCTTGGCATCCGCCTTCGCAGTCCCTGTACTGGCGGCCGCGGCCTTAGCAAAGCCACGCGGTTTAGGGTTTTAGGGCGTAGGGTTTAGGGCTTAGGGCTTTAGAGTTTAGGCGTTTAGGTGTTTACGGTTTTAGGGCTTTAGGGTGTAAGTGTTTAGGTGTTCATGGCTTCTGGCTTTAGGTGTTTGGGGTTTGGGTTTAGGGTCTGGGCGGAGGGGTGGAGAGGTGAGCTACGTAAGCATCTGTGAGCAGTACCTCCACGTTCCCTGGAACCCTGGCAAAAGCTACAAACTCGGTCTACCAACTAGCCGGTAGATTCAGGTGGATGGCTTGTGAGTTTGCTGTCTACTCTATGCGTGGAAAGAAAACTGCTCAATGTCCTTCAGCATATGAGCTACAGTCTAAATTTCTACAAAGGGGGCTATATTGGGGGTCAAATAGGGGACTATTACAGGGCTTATTAAGGGGAATCCTAGGAGTTTAGACTCTAGCTCAGATGACTTAAAAGGATGCCAGAAAGATATGTTGCCTGCACTAGTCCTGTAAAACATTCCCATTTTCTACGGGGAACCCCATACCCTAGCCTAAAACGTCTATACATTTCCGAAGCCCTAAACTGCTGCACCCATAGCCCTTCATCCATTCCATCCTGAGCTTCGAAGCTAGGGTTTATGGTTTAGGGCTGCAATTTAGGTTTAAGGGTTTAGGGTTCATGGCTGCAAATTTATATCTGCAACCATCATTCCTGTCATCCAGGCCCTAATCCGCGCAGGGCGTAACAAATCCAAAGCCTGAACCCTTGTTATTCAAATCCTTGAACTCTACATTCCAATCCCTCAAACCTTATCCTTAAACATCTCTTTAAACCCCAAAGTTACTGCAAATACCGTCATTGAGCCTATATGGGTGGTGCAAGATTTCCTCCACCCAGCCTAAGCCTCAAACTTAGGCTTAAACCCTCAACTCTAATCAGCCTAAATCCTAAACCCTAAACCCTAAACTCTATATCCCCTAAACCCTAAACCCTGAACTCTCTATATCCCCTAACCCCTAAACCCTGAACTCTATATGCCCTACACCCTAAGCCCATGACAGGCTTCGTGGCGGCCTTACTGCTGCTCTTCTTGGATCCACCTGAGCAAGCTGTTTAGGGTTCAGGGTTTAGAGATTAGAGGTGTAGGGGTTTAGGGCTTAGGGTGTCTGAACCAAGTGGTGGTTGGACATGTCCACACGTGCAAGGAGTTAAAAGTGCTATATAGGGGTGTGTAGGGATGTATAGAGTTTAGGATCTAGGGTTTAGGGTGTTTTTGGTGGCGGAACAAGTAAGCTGATAGTCTTCAAATCAAAAACAACAACCAGTAGTAGGATATCGTCTTACTCTTTCTTCGGGGCCACAGGATCCATGAAAATATTGAGCGTCTAGGCTTCCCGGTTGTAGGCGTTGGGTTCGAGACTTGGTAGCATGCCAAAATAGGGGGACCCAAATAGAGCCCCCAATTCTAAACCCTAAACCCTAAATGCTAAACCCTAATAAGATTATACGGACCCCCAAGAAGGTATCCACAATTTGGGAAACCCCCCCATTCCGACTTTGGATTTGGAGGGCTTGGGGCTCAGAGTCCTCAACTTGGAGTTGCGGTTTAAGGCTTAGGGTTTCGCATTTAAGGTTTAAAGGCTCGAGGGTTCAGGTTTAAGGTTTAGGGCTTAGGGTTCAGGGTTTGGGATCAGAATGGAAAGGACACAACACCGATAACCGTTCATAAGAAGTTTGTTAACCCCAACCCGAAAACAAGGACCCTGGAATATGATACTCAATGGACCTTAGTCTTGGAGGTTAGGTAGCTAACCAGTCACCATTCAGAGAAACGTTCGTTGTAGTTCCCCCCTTGACTGCCACCGGGTCTTGCAATTGACCCTAAACCCTAAATCCTGAACCCTAAGCCCTAAACCCTGAACCCTAAACCCTGAACCCTGAACCCTAAACCCTAAACCCCAGACTGATGGGATCCCTTTTTTCTTAAGGCTCTTGGATCCACGTACTACCTGCCTTCCCCACACAAACATGAAACCTGCAAAGCGGCCGATTTTAGGGTTCAGGGCTTAGGGTTCAGGATTTAGGGTTCAGGATTTAGGGTTCAGGGTTTAGGGTTTAGGATTTAGGGTTCAGGGTTTAGGGTTTAGGCATTGGTTTCTTGCACATTGCCAAATGGAGCTTCATGTGAGCTTTAGTCTAAAACTCCTAGTATCCCCTTAGTAACCCCTATAGTAATCCCCTATATAAAAACCCTATAGAACCACTTTTAAGGAGTTTAGACCCTAAACCCTAAACCCCATAAATCCCCGTTTAAGAAGTTTAGACAATAGCTCATGTTACCTAAGAGGTGGGTGGTCTGAATTGACCAGCTTCTTTGAAGCATAAAGTGCCAGTTGCCGGGGCATCTACAGGATAAGGGGGTTGAGGGTTTAGGGTTTAAAAGGATAAGTTCCACGAGAATCTCCAAGATACCATACCCAAGCCCCTAATCGTGTTTTTCGAGCGACCCAAGTGCAAGATAGACTCTTACAAATTTCGGAAGGCCTTGATCTCATTCTGATTTATCAGATAGAAACGAGGGAGTACATTGAGCACACGTGGCAGTTCAAGAAAGTAGGTGTCACTCGCTCACGTAGCTCGCGCATGTTAGATTAAGATCTGCGTCAAAAACTTCCCAAGCGGGCACGATAGCTTTGAGGACTCCTATGAAGTTTTGGCACTTCCCCTATTCTCTCCCTACCATGGAAGCCATGTTTGGGGTTCTGGAGGTTGTATAGGGTATAGAATGTAGGGTTTAGGGCTCAGAGCTGTGAGGTTTGGATGCAGGGTACTTGGTTTAGGGTGCGGGGTTTTCGGGTTCTTAGGGTTTAGGGTTTGGGGTTTAGGTTTGGGATGATGGCTTGATCATGGCTTCTTAACCAATTCCCTAATGAATATCTGGCCTTTGTACGTTTAAGCTGCGCATCAAATCCCCGGCGCTGCATAAGATGCGTCAAAAATGATATGCAGCACATCGTCACGAACAGCCTTTGCTTGTGAACAGAACCCGAGGGCCAACCATGCTTGCATCTTTGCTTGGAGCTACTTACTAGAAACCTGTGCATCGCAATAGCCCAGTCGTCCATATGATGACACCGCACTGCCTCAAATAGGTCACACCGCACACTCGTTGAACCCATCAAGCCTAAACCCCTAAACCCTAAACCCCTAAACCCATGAAACAGAATGGAATCAAAAAAGCTTTGTTTGTTCCGACCATGGGCCTCTTCACCACTACCTTTCTACTGGGTATGTCCTGAAATTGGAAGGGGCCCCCTTTCATAAGGATCCTCGTGTTTTCGAGGGCTCAGAAGGGAACCTTCCATCTTAAAAAAATGCTGCATGTTACCTGCTTCGTCATGCAGCGCGTGCTGAAATCGAAAACATGAGCTGCTTACTCTAACCCATTCTTCCAACCGCTCCTGTCAAGAGCAAAAAGGGGTCGGGCCCGGAGCGATCTCAACTGAAGCAACACCCCATACAACGCCTGCACCCTGTACTTGCCCCTCAGGACGTTGTCCGAAACCCTACATCCTAAAACCCACACCCTTAATCTTAAATCCTAAACCGCAAATGTCAAATCCTAAGCTCTTTTGAATCAAGACCCAAAAGCATGAGGCGCAACAATAAGGCGGCCACCCATGGCGAAACTGTTGGAACTGCTAGGAACAGTAGCTCACCTACAGGTCGCCCCAGCTGGTCTCGGGTAAGGGCTTTGGGTTCGGAGTTTAGGGTTTAGGGGGTTCCTGGACCCCCAAAGTATGTAGAATAATGGCCTTTTGGTCTATTATTATGGGTTTAGGGCTATTTTGTTACATACTTTTGGGGTTTAGGTAGGGTTCAGGGTTAGGGTTCAGGGATTTGGGGGTTTAAGGTTTAGGGTGTTGGGTGTGGGAGTTTCAGAACATCCATCCTGGGCCTGCGCGATTAAAACACTCGTGTGTGTTTGCATGCAGGAAGGAATACCTGAACCCGAAAAGTATGCAAAATAATAGCCCTAAACCCATAATAATAGCCATAAAGGCCATTATGTTGCATACTTCTGGGGTCCAGGTATAACTTTAAATTCATGACTACTCACAAGTTTCGATACCGTGCCTTTTACAGGAGGGCTGCGAAAGCTTCGCTTTGTCGAGAGTAGGGTTCCAGTTCCCGTTGAAGAATCTTCGGGGCCTCAACTCTTAGCTGGAATGCCGTCGAAGAACTAAAGCTAAATTGCCAGGATGCACATATATGGGTGGTTGTCAAAATTATGGTCCCTTTTTGGGTACCCTACATATTAGGTGCCGTATTATAATAGGGATCCAAAGAGGGATCATGATTTTGACAACCATCCACATGTATAGTGAGCATAAATTCTTACAACCTGATCTCTGCGCGTAGCTCCTTAACTTCACCACAATTCAGTTTATCCTGAGCCTGCCCCGGGTTAAACAACTCACTGCTGTGCTCTTGACGACCAGACTCCACCAACAAAGCCTGTGAATCCCTCTGTTTAGCGCCTGCCCCGACCCATTAACAGTCTATAATAGGGGTCATATTAAGGGCTCTATATAGTTCTAAAACATTCTTCCCCAACTGTGAATTAGGTTTGGCAATTTCCAGCCTATATTTCTCAGTCCCAAATCCTAAAGACGTTGTGGTCCCAACCCAAGAACCGTGATTCGAAGCCCGACATTCTGAGCCCAGGCCCTACACTGTCCTGAACTCGAAAGAACTACATAAAGCTGGGTAGGTATGTTGCGAACCACGAGTGTTGTATATGAAAAACATTCCACGAACCTATAGGACATTACCTAATCTTAATTTGGTTCTTCCCTACCTGGCATCGAACTTTGCTTGGCGCGAATGCAAGTCAGAAATCCTATGAAGTCATCGATTTCCAAGATGAATGACCTGATAATAAACCCTGAGCCTCCGAACCTAAACCCTGAACACTATTAGAGATCACCAGAATGGCAAACCTCAAAAAGGCCTTCCGTTCCCAGTCCAAAGAATTGGAACTCGCACCCAGATCCTGATTTTTTTTGGTGGGGGAGATGGTCTAGCATTTGGAGTCTACATAGGGTTTGGGATTCAAAGTCAGGCTTTGGGTTTTTGGGGTTTAGGTTGCAGGGGATAGCGTCCAGAGTTTGGGGCATTCCAATAAGGGAAGTTTTCACACCACCCTCCCCCACATGCAGAACATTGATTCCCAGGAAGGGGTTGTTCATGTCGGGGGACGTTAGGCAAGATCATTTCTCTTTCCTAGCTCCTAAACCCTAAACCCGTCATGTAGCTTTCCTAGCTATGCGGACTGTCCACAAACAGGAACCCTGCCTTCCTGGATCTCTGGCAGAAATAATGATTTCAGCTAGCTCTCAGGATTACAGGGCACTAGCCG
Organism: Symbiodinium pilosum; assembly: GCA_905231905.1. Taxonomy (NCBI): domain Eukaryota; class Dinophyceae; order Suessiales; family Symbiodiniaceae; genus Symbiodinium; species Symbiodinium pilosum. Next base: position 65,076 of record CAJNIZ010032824.1, on the reverse strand, counting down.
TGAAGGAATCTCTCAGCATCAGCCAACTTATACATGGACCTAGGCCAAAAATCCTAAAGCTTACATCCGAAAGACCTTCAGACCTTCAGCGTGAGGTTGGATACATGTCTTCTGATGATCAGCTCTTCGGGTACCTTCCTCCAAACAACTGACTGGTCCTTAGTAGGGAATAATGAAATATAATACCTATATCATCCCCATATGATATACTCCCTGCTAAGAACCAGCAAGACAAAAGCACGCAAACCATCTTAGCCCAGGCCGGCTAGATAACTACAAGAGAATGTCTAAAATCCAGGTATCCTATGTCAATATCTCCTGTACAAATGTTTATGTGCGGAGGTGTCCCAAAACAGACCTTGTTGGGTGTCCCGCATAATAAGGATTGGAGTATGTTGCGGTACAGGCTGGACCGTCAAATGTTCTGGAAGTATCCGTAACATGACCCCAGTATCCCAAAACTTCCCTGCATCACCCCGGATTATCCCTAGAATCCCTAAACAACCCTAAACCCTAATCCTGGACCGTAAATTATAAAGTACATTGTCCTAAATAACCCCCCCACCCCCTAAATAAGGCCCATAAACCCTAAACCCTCTACATCCCTACATTATGCCTTTGCTGCCGAGGTTCACTGGCTGTGTCCATGCGCGTGCGCGGGGGTGCTAGGAATCGAGCCAAACGGCGCACGGATTAGGGTTTAGGGTCTAGGCGTACAGGGGCTGCGTAATGATATATATGGGTTGAGGTTTCAGGGCTCAGGGTTTAGGGTCTCTATGCTCTACACACCCTTTTCAGGGCTTAGCTTCTGGGGTATATAGGGATTTTAGGGAATATAGGGGATGGAAAGAATGGGACCTACTGTATGATTTGGGGCTTCAGGTTTAGGGTTTGGGCCCTCCAATTCTGAGGGTGTTAGGTTTGGTTCAGGAGTTCAGAGCAAAGAGCCTAATGTAGACCCATGATTAATAAACCCTCTCCTTTCAAGGGCCGTAATATGAGGATCCCTATTAAAATACCTATTAAGGGGGGGTATTAATCAGGTCTACATTAGGGTGGGCACAGGGATGTACAGGGGTTTGTAAACATGGGGCCTCTCAGGGCCCCAATGGGATATGTAAGGATTATGAGGGGATCATGTAGGTCCATATTGGGGATTAACATCGGAAATATTTTGAAGAGACTGCTGGCTTGACCTGATCCGTCTCCAGGGCATGGCACCAACTAGGAAACCCGATACCCTTTTGGTTGATAAGGAATGGAAAAGCAACTGTAATCTATCAGAATAGATTATATAACGACTACTATAAGGATCCATTCCTTCATTCTTAGCTAACCAAAGGCCAGTAAACTGCTCCACCCTGAAAACTTACCCTCTGAACCACCCCAAACCCTAAACCCCAAACCGTAAACCCTAAACCCCAAACCCTAAACCCTAAACCCTCAAACCCCAAAGCTCTCTGGCTCAAGAGGCCTGGAGGCTACAGCGCAGGGTTTCGGCTGTTTCTTGGGTACATGTTTCGAGTGCCTGAAGCCATAAATCTTATACTCTCAGCCCTCAAGTATTGCCTGTAATGATGACCATAATGCATGCACCAAGAATGACCACAGGGAAAATGGTTGGCATGCTCGGGTTGCCATACCTACTATACTCTTGTTAGTACACGGGGAAATCACTTAATTCCGTTCCCCAATAACGAAACTCGCACCCCTCTAAAAACAAATAGTCCAACATATGATCGTACTGCATTTTGAATATGCGGTAGTTTTCCAATATTAGTGTACCCCAATATAGACCCCAAAATGCCATGATCCTTAGTAAAGAGAACCCAAAATGGGTGCATATGGTTTAGGGTTTAGGGTTGTTGCCGGGATCCACGCACCTGCTCCCCCTCAAGAACCGGAAAGGTGGAGCATACCGAGTTGATATTCAAAATCCTGCATGACCCTGCACGTCTTTTACCTCAGGAACGTTGGGGTTCTAGTAGACCACGGTATCCAGGATTTTTGATACCAAGACTACCAAAACGAATCGGCAAGCTGCAAAGCACACCTGGCTGGAACCCCAAAGCCTGAATTGCACCATTGGGGGTTGAGGGTGGGAAGCCCTTAGCCCTATGAGGGCTTACGGCCTAGGCTTAGGGCCTATTTTTGTTCAGCCTCATGGCTCAGGGGCAGAAATGGACAGGTTCAAAGATGTCTGAAGAATCCACCGCATCCATTGATCCTTCATGGCTAAGAGGTATTTAGAATTTCTAAGAGAACGGATAAGTGTATCCAAGGATGGTAATTTCCCAAAATAATGGGTACCCCAAAATAGACCCCAATATACTAGAGTCCTTATTAGTCGGACCCCCAAAAAGGTACCCCTAATTTTGGGAAACCCCCAAATCAAAGTCTGGCCTCCATTTCCTTGTCGCGCCTGGCTTTCCTCTCCTTCTTCTCCTGGCATGCGTATGCTGAGCTAGTCAACGGCAGCTTCGGTGGTTACATGACTTGGGCCTTAGGGCTTGTGATGAGTGAGCAGGGATTGCGTTGGCTAGGAGTTGACGATCTCAAGAAACGGACAAGACGGGGGAGGGAACTGAAGCACCCTGAAAAATTAACCCCTGAACGGAGGTAGATCAAAAAGGATGGCCAAGCCGTGAATCCAGAACATCTACATGGTAGTACCCAAAATAGGTGGATCTCAATATACGTAGACCCCAGATTCCTAGAACCCTTGTCATGATGGCCCCTCGAAAAGGTACTCCTAAGTTTGGGAAACGCTATAACCCCCATAGAACCCCTTTAAATGTACCTCTAATTTTGGGAGACCCCCAACCCCCAAACCCTAAACCCTAAATCCCAAACCCTAAACCCTAAACCCCAAACCCTAAACCCTAAACCCTAAATGCATCCCGTCCTTCTTGTCCTTCACCTTTTTCGTCTTTTCCTTTTGTGGAGGGGATGGCCTCGGCAGTTTAGCTGTTGATTGTGATGTGCAAGGCTTAGGGTATATGGTTCAGGTCGAAGGGTTTAATTAAAGCTTAGCTGTTGATTGTGATATACAGGGCTTAGGGTTTATGGTTTAAGTGTCAAGGTTTTAGGTTTAGGTTTATTGGGATATACACTCTGCGAGGAAGCATGGAGGCCTACGACAACCTCCGTAAAAGCTACTAGCCTACTTGTAAAGGGGGTCTATGTGAGACTCAAGGGCTTGTGACAAATGTAGACCTGTCCGTCCTCCTTCTTTTTGAACTATCACCACGCAGGGAACCTTTACAACACTGGAGGTCGTTGAAAAATCTGGGCGGTTCTCACAACCCCTGAGCAGCCTCAGAAATCAATGGGATCTAGGCGTTCAGGGCTTTGGTTGTGGGCTGACGGTTTAACCCTAAACCCTAGCCTGAACCCTAAGACCCCCCAAACCCTGAGACCTAAACCCCTAAAACCCTAAACCTTAAACCGTAGCCCTAAACCCTAAATGCCCCAAACCGTGAAACCTAAACCCCTGAAACCTAAACTACCCCTGAATCCTAGACCCTGAGCCCCAGCCCTAAACCCTAAGCCCCCCAAATCCTGAATCCTAAACCCCTAAATCCTACACCCTAAACCCTAGCCCTGAACCCTAACCCCCTAAATCTTTGAAATCGAAATCCACAATCCCAAAGACTAAACCGAGGACTCAAGGCTTGGGATGTTTCATATGACACGGGCATGATAGGGGATAGGGATTTAGGGGTCAGGGGATAGATATTCATGATCCCTTGTGGGGGCCCCATTATAATATGGCCCGGAATATCTCGGACACCTACAGGCACCCACAGAAGGGACTGTAATTTTAACAACCCCCTACAATGCAGTACTTTGGGCTTTTGGCCGCCTGTTTTGGAGGGCCAGGGGGACTTCGCAATAGACGAAAAATTACCCATATAGTAACCCTAGTTATCCCAATTATCAACCCACTTACCAAGTCCCTCTGACCCTCCAAGCGGGTCCCTGCGACTCCACCCTGCGGCAGGGGTCCCCCTAAACCCTAACACCAAAACCCTAAGCCCTAAACTCCAAACCCTAAACCCTAAATCCCAAGCCCCAAACCCTAAACCCTAAACCCTCACCCTGCGGCCGGGGTCCGGACGCAATGCTGGAGCCTGCGGGCATCGAGGGACCTCAGCATTGCTGAGAGGCCAGGCTTAGGCAAGGTCTGCGAATTCAGGGGTTCAGGATCCAGGGGGTTTAGGGTTTAGGACTTAGGGTTTAAGGTTTAGGGCTCAGGATTTAGGGTGTAGGGTCTGGGGCTTAGGATTTAGGGTTTAGAGTTTAGGATTTAGGGAGGTTTAGGGTTTTGGATATAGGGAGGATTTAGGATTTAGGGTTTAGGGCCTGTGAACACCTACAACCCAACTGTAGAGGCTTAAGCTAATTTGGGTACCTAAAACAGACCTCAAAAGGATGTTGGGGATTTTCTATGCCTCTACATGACCCAATCCCTATAAACCAAACCCCAACATAAACCCAGTTCCATTTCATTTTCTGTGTTCTTTGTCCATTTGACTTTCCATTATTGGTAATCATTTAAGCCGCTGCATAGCTCGCAAAGCATTGAAGCAGAGCTAAGGAGATAGCTCAGAGGTTCAGGGGCGTTTGGGCTATATAGGGATCTATAGAGATTGATAGTACCCAATGACAGAGGATCGAATGGAAACTAAAATAGGAAGCTAAGTGGACGCTGGGGTGTATGTAGTGGACATATGTCATGGCTTCGGGCGTTGGAGCTCACAGCCGTTTGAAAACATCAACCCTCTGACATCAAACTCTCAGCCCCTGAGTCTGCAAGTACCTGTAAGTGCGTGTACCTACCGCATCAACTTGCATACAGTCTTGAAATCTTGACTCATGAGGTATGCCTGCGTAGGCTGCAAACAAGGATCCACGATCACCCCAGCAGGTTCAAGAAGACTCCAAGAGCAGGCCGAACTGAATGCAAACCGTTTGCGTAGACTTGTTAAAAGCTATATACACCCCCTCCTTTTCAGGGCCTTAATATCAGGATCCCTATTATGATCCCTACTTGGGGGGGGGGTGTATTAATCAGGGGTCTACAGTAGAGCTTCTTCTAGAATCCTGCGGTGGTTTGGCTTGGCATCCTCCGCTACATCCTCATAGCACCGTGAAGGTGCAGGATGCCTCAAGATGAAAACCCCTTCGCTATCACAACCCAGAGAGCCATGCCAAATTATATGAAATTGTGCAAGCTGGTGTTTCTTAGGTTCTGCAGGGAATAGGGACTTTACCCCAAAAACATGTCCAACCAAATATGGGATAGGCACCTGGCCATTCCCACTGCTATCGTGTGCTCAGCTACGCTACTCCACGCCAGATCCCAAATCCCCGCAAAGGAAGAGATTTATATTATGAACTAGGGTTTCGGGATTGTGGAGAACAGAATCAAAGGGAAATGACAATGGAAAAAGAAGTGGAAACCGAGGCTACATAGGGACAATGCACTAATTTCTGGGGAAAGAGAAAAATGGGCGCAACTACATTATTGGGGTGTGTATATAGGGGCTGTCATGTGGATCCATTCCTCCATGACTCCATTCCCTCTTAACAACCAACAAGCAATTAGCTCAGGCCGATGCTTCCAGCTGCCTGCGGCGTGCTTTTGGGCCCATCGTCCTCTGTCACACCACCAATTGCTTCCTCCTGACATGAAGCATCTGACAGCTTAGTACTTAATACTTCGTGCCTCATATGTTGCAAAGGGTTTCTTTCAATTACTTCCTGGGCTTAGGGTTTAGGGTTTAGGGATTGTGGGACGGGCGCGTTTAACAGAAGGCTGGGGAAGGCTAATAACAACAGTAATAAGAACAGTAACAATAACATGCTTTGGGGCTTACGTAAGGTTGAAACCTTCAGGCTTGTCATGCAGAGCTTGAGGAAGCGTGCCTGAAACGCGGCGCGCTTCAGCCATCTGAGTGGTAAGTCACAGCAAGTACTCCAGCGTTTCTTTTCCTCCACAAAATCTCCCATCAAGAATCCCGAATGCAAAGCCAGACAATGTTCTTCTTGGTCGCCGTTGGCACTCATCTACATTTGAAACTTCCGGGCTTCCTGAAGTGTCAAAATTCAACCCAACTGGGAAAGCGCTTGTAATTGGAGCCTTAGCAGAATACTTGTTCAAAAATGAACCGCGGAAACCGTTCGAACCACCTGCGCAAGGCATGCTGCTGATCATCTCCGTGCCACAGATGCGTTGACGTTAGAGACCTTTGCCATTTGCAACCTTTGCAATTTGCAATATGGTTCCCACCTGTAGATGTCATTAGAACTACACGCTAACCATACTCTCAAGATGTGGGTAAGCTCCAAACTCTGCAATGCCTTCGCCTCACCCTGATGCTGTTCAAGGTTTCTAGGTTCATTCGGCGTTCAATGCCTTCAGTCCCCCAGAATAATCAACAACAAAAAACCTTCCCAGCACCTGGCCTCCGCCACAGAATCCTTCATGTCAACAGCTTTGCCTGAACATGTTGCGGACTAAGCAGGCGCCTTGCGCCAGCAGGGTTCAGGGATTGGATTTTAGGATTCAGACTTTTGGTTCAGGGCTTGTTCATTGTGAGTGGGTCTTCTGGTTTAGGTTCACGGTTTAGGCGGCCTGCTGAGGGTTCAGGGTGGCAGTGGCAAGATCAACATAATTAGTGAGGAAACGAATAGTAGGAAGTCCAAAACATCTTTTAGAAAACCCATCCCAAGTCAGATGCCCTATACTACTTGGTAGTTTCCCCAAATAAGGGGACCCCAGTATAGATCAGAATATCCCCTAATTCTGGTAAACCCCCACTTGCAAATTCGAGGAAACCCTTGCGCGTGAAGTATGACGGTGTGCGATTAGTCTGGGGCTTGATGGCCCCCAAGAAAAATGTATTTTTACTGCAAGTTGTTTAGTTGCTGGGTCTGCTTGGACCAAAGGCCCCCAAGCCATCAAAAACAGCCAAACATGCCATTACTGGGGCTCTTCATGAAATATCTGCCTTACAGAAAGGGAGCAGGTGGCTGCCCTGAACCGTGTCCCGCACTGGCACTTAACACTTGAGGTGTAGCTCGCACGCTAAACAACTCTTTAAGCTTGCATAGGTGTGGTGGCCGTGTGTAATGCTGGGTCTGGCCACCCTGAAAGAGGCCAGGGTCCTTGAGGGATATTAATGAGTATGTATACAGCTCGAGATCATGCAAAAGGCAGCCATGAAACTTCCAGAATGGTTTCCAACATGATACCCTCCAAGCTGCAGGCTAGCATGTTGCCTCCTGAACGGGAAATCCTTGCAAAGCTCCCGGCCGACCGCAGGCCCGCCAATACCACCCATGCAGCCAAAACTCGGAGCTTGTGCATTGCGGAAAGAGGACAAAACCAGGGAGATACCTTAGGTGGACCCCCCACCCAGTAATGGTGACTACAATTGATAATAAGGATTATAGTAGGGTCCTCTTATATTCCTATTATACCACTATTACAGGGTGGGGGGTCCTCCTAAGAGATACCTTCATGAAGACGTGGCATTTAAGGCGGAAACACGAAACCTGAGAGGGAACCAAATTGGGCGGATCACTGCGCAAGCAGCGCGTGTGCTGAGTAAAGAGTAAAACGACACACCGGTTTGAGTAAGTTGTGGATATGCTGCCGTGGCATTTGCCGCCCCCCAGACAGGCTGTTGAGGCGTCACTTCCACATGGCGCCTCCAGCTGTCATGCAACAAAACACCAAAACACTTTAGCTTCAGGCAGCCACAGACCTAAATCCCCAAACCCCAACGCTCAACTCATTTTGCAGCCTTCCAGCTCCGGATGCTCTGAAGGCTCATCCCTCGCCTGACGATTTCTGCTGGTGTTAGGTCTGAGGGTTTACTGGGTTGCTGTTAAGGAACTTGAATTACGTTACCATAAGTGGTATATATATATATACATAGTAATTAATATGGTTTCCCTAACATGGTGACTTAAAATAAGTTCCTTTACAGCAAGCCAGTTTAAGATGTGGGAGCTTGGGGGTTGCGGGGTGTAGGCTTCTCGGGGTCTAGGGTTTAGGGTTTAGGGTTTCAGCCTAAATCTTTACCGAGTGGCCCCTGTACTCTACTTGAGAAGGAAGGAATCTTTCAAAAGTGAAGAACCCTCGAAACTCATGGACGGAACCAAGCTAGCAGCTAGCTCCCCTTCATGAAGGTATTGTATACACAGCTCCCCCTGCAAATTGATCTTGGGTGTAGGAGAGCTACGAGTATTGCTTGCTTCCAATAACGGCTTTACGGGATTGATAAAGCAAATCAGTAAGGATTGGACGTCCACTTTGGGCAATTTAGTGCTTGGGCTTAAGGAATCTTAAGATACTTTGAGGGATATAGTAACCTCACGTACTTACTAAGTGCCCCTGACCCTCCAAGTAAGGCCCGGAGGATGCAACCAGTCTAGATGTCCAAAGCCAGTCCGTCTCAACATCATGACCGCATCTTGGAATGGGGTTGAAGGATAATGTAGACCCATAATTGATATACCCCCTCCTTTTAAGGGCCTAAATATTCGGAGCCCCATTATAATCCCTACTAAGCGGAGTGGGCTTATTAATCAGGATCTAGGTTAAGCGTCGAAAGTTCCTTTTTGAAGGGCTTTGGGTTTAGAGGGCCTAAACCCTGAGCCCTGACCTGACCCTGAGGAAACGGACTTGAAACACTCTCCGGCCGAACTCCTGCGGCGCACTCCATGCAACTGAATGATTAACCCAAGCCCTAACGTATAAGCTCAAAACAGGATGTAGGCCAAGTGCATTATAGTCTAAACTCCTGGTATCCCTCTTGATAACCCCTATGAAAGTCCCCTGTATAACCCCCTTTATAATAATAGGCCAAATAGCATACGTAGACGTGCAGTCGCAAGCATTTTGCCGTCTTCTTTGAAGGCGGAGACTTCTGCCAATGATCCCACGCCGCCCGCGGTCGGCGTCTTGATCAACATTAGAAAGTTTAACCCTATGCAACCCTATATGTACCCGATTATAAAGTATTAGCTTCCATTTTCTGACCCACCATACCTATATAACCCTGTATTAAACCCTATCTAACCCATTATGGCAGTTTCCATTTCCTTTTTCTTTTCAATTTCACCTATACTTCTTTTCTCACAGGGCTTGAGGCAAAATGCAATGGGTTAGGGTTTAGGGTTTAGGATCAGGGTCTAGTGCAGAAGGACTGTAATGCGCGTGTGCGAAACAACAATAATAACTATAGCTACTCAAAATAAGTCAGTAGGGGATGTGGGGCACTTAAGCTGCACACCCTACATCCTTAAATCCACCCTAAACCCCACGCAACTTACTTAGTTAGCCCCTCTGACCCCCCAGGTAGCTTTAGCATCCCTAAACCCTAAACCTTTAACCACCATTTAGGGTTTAGGGGTTAGCCCTATACTAGTCCCCTATATGGCATGGTCATGATAGGGGATGGGAATTTAAGGTTTTAGAGTTTTACGGATTTAGGGATTTAGGGTTTTAAGGCATTTAGGGTTTTAGGGATTTAGGGATTTAGGGTTTTAGGGTTTTAGGGATTGAGGGTTTTAGGGTTGAGGGATTAGGGCCTCGCCGGGCATCCCAGCTTCGCCAAGCGCCGGAGGGTCGCCCTCCTCATCTTCGGAACTCCGGGGGTAGGGATATAGGGTTTAGGGGTCTATAGGGTTGAATTAGAGTCTAAGGTTTAGGGTTTAGGGTTTATAGGGTTTAGGGTTTAGGATTTGGGGTTTAGGATTTAGGGTTTATAGGGTTTAGGATTTAGAGGGTTTAGGGTTTAAGGAGGGGGGGGTAAGGATATAGATGGATTGACTAGGGATTACGTAGGGCTTACATAGGGCCTATGGAAGGATTCGGTAACGGTTATACAGGATCTTTCTACGCCCAAATGGGATACTACCCCAAGAATGGAAGACCAAATTGAAAAGAACATTGACCATAAACTAGAAAATTAAATTATACAGGTGCGGGGTTCGGGCTGGATCTCAGTCTGCTCTCGGGTTTGGGGTTTTCGGGGTTTGTGGGGTTAGGTTACGGGTTTAGTGCCCTGTTTTGGAGACGGACGGACTATCACTCCATGCACTATGTGTTCCTTCGAGCACCTTTAGCCCCAAAAAATTCAGCAGGTTCCTAGTGTGAGGAGGGGACAGACTCTTCGCCTGTGAATGTAGGTATGAATGCAAAGGTCCGTAAAGGTTTTAGTTCTAGCAATAGATTTCACAAGAGCCTTCGAGTTGTTCAAGAATATGCTGGGCTAAACCATGGCTGAGATGCATGTGATATGTACTTTCCTGCACTTTAAGGGAAGTTGGGGATCAAGAACCCCCAAAGCCCAAGTCCCCCCCCTTCGTTCAAGGGTGAGTGGGGGGGAGAGGATCCCTATACTAATCCCTGTAACAAACTAATGACAATCCCCACAGCTATCTGCACTAAACCCTGAACTCTTGAACATGACTTCTGACCCAAACTGTGCGGCTCCTGATGACAGAAGGATCCTAGGGCACCCCCAAGAGACCCATAACTCCTAAACTGCAAACCTAAAGCACTTACTGTAATCCTTCATCCTAGACCTAATCCCTTAGCCTGATCTTAAACCCTTCACTTTGGATCCGAGAACTTCAAGTCATGGGTTCCCCTACTACCCCCCGCCCTATACTACCCCCCCCTAGGTTCCCCCCCTTAATTAAAGTTATTTAGGGATAAGTAAGCCCAATTAAAGTCAATCAAGGGGGAACCTAGGGGGTGGTAACATAGGGGGGGTAGTAGGGGAACCCATGATCAATGAGCTTTGGACTCCAGTTAGCCCTGTGCCGCCCTGACACTGTTTTCTCCGGAGACGTAACGGACGCGAGCGCCTGCAGCTTCTCGAGGGCCTCACTGGAATGAGGCTTTTGATGTTTGAGGGTTTAGGGTTTAAGGGTTTAAGGGTTTAGGGTTTAGGGGTTTAGGGTTTAAGGTTTAAGGGTTTAGGGGTTGAACCAAGTAAGGCCGTATTCTTCATATAAAATACTATACCCAGAATGACGTAAAGGCTTCCTCTAGCTTGGGACGATACTATCCTCCTCTACAACATACAGCTCAGGTGGCTGGGGCGCCCCTTGGCATTTAGCGTCCAGTAGAGTCTGGGCATCTTAGGGATACCCAGCGCCCAGGTAGATTAACCAGACCATAGGGGAAAGGGCCCATCGGCCGTCTGAGGGGATCTCACCCTAAAACCTTAAACGCTTCATGTCAGAGGTATAACCCCTAAATCCTAAACCTTAAACCCTAAACCCTAATCCCTAAACCTTAAATTATATGCCACAAAAATAGAGGGCATAACCCCAACGAGGCGGGCTCCGAAGTGCCAAGGCAAACCTTGAACCCTCGGCTCCACTGGGTTTAGGACTTGGGGTTTGGGGTTTAGGGCTTGTGGCTTCGGGTTGAGGATTGCTACCCTCCTCTATACTACACCCCTAGGTTTCCCCCTCCATCAAAGTCATTTAGGGATAATTCGGCCTAATTGAAGCTAATAAAGGGGGAATCTACGGGTAGTATAGGGGAGGTGGTTGAGGAACCCATGATGTTAAGGAACGTGAATTAAGCTAACCAGACTAAAGGTACAAATAAGCAAAAAAAAACTTCCTTCTAGTGGTACACTTAACTTAAGTTACCAAGACTCGTATACAGTATAACCCCTACAAACCCTAGCTTCCATATAAGCCCAGTTTCCATTACATGTTCCACTTGCTTTTCAATTTGCTTCTCCGTGAAAAGCTCCTGCTGTACCTGGGAGCTTGAATGCTCTAAAGCATGTACCTTCTTCCTCAACGAACCCTAAACCCTAAACCCTAAACCCCAAGACACCCTATGCATGTAGTTTGCCCCTCAGTTCCCAAACCTCCCATTCCAAGGCTAGCCCAGCACATCGCTGAACTTGACGCCTTGCATGGCGAAATCCTCTTTCGACATTCCACTGCATGGTATCTTGATCCAGAAGGCTCTACGAAAGCAACCTGAAGGCTAGGTTTTAGGGTTTAGGGTTTAGGGGTTTAGGGGTTTAGGGGGGCATGCGTGGTTGCGCCCTCACATGCCTCCGGGCAGTCCTCACCTTCATGCCCTTGCTCTTGGCAAGGCGAAACGATCAACGCTCCATGATGGTACGTACCCTGAACGCAAAAGCCTAAACCCTGAGGCCTAAATTTCACTTAAGCTCCTGAACTTAACCCTAAACCCTAAACTCTAAGCCCCTAAACCCTTCACTTAAGCTCCTGAACTTAACCCTAAACCCTAAACTCTAAGCCCCTAAACCCCAAACCCTAAACCCTCCTGAACAGCAACCCAGACTTAAGCTCCTAGACAGCAACCCGGTCAATGGTCCAGCAACCAGTGCCTCTCCGATGGCCGGCTCCCAACTGTTTGCTGGCGGAGGCCTTCCGTCAATTTTTCGTTGCGCCGTGGAATAGAAAGCGGAACCTAACATAGTTCCGCGTTCAAGGTTTGGAGTTTTGAGTGTAGGCTTTGTGTACTGGTGCAAGGCCACAATAATAGTTGGGATTTAGAGTTCGGGAGGTCAAGTTTTAAGGCTTATGACTGGTGCTTAAGGGGAATGGATAAGAAAGCTACATCTTTACTACGCGTTCAAAGTCTAGGGCCCCTGTGAATACCCGAAAATTTTATCTGTATTTCCTCCCACTGCCGATTAAGCACCAAGAAGTTTGGGGGTTGCAATCTGGGGGCGGTAGGGCAATGGAACCTTCCTACTTGCTGGGTGTCTAGAAAGCCAAGAACCCTTGCGCGAAGAAAAACACCTTACATCCTTATGTCATACTAGGTCAGGTTCTTCTGTCAATGAAGTAGAGGACATTCGTCAACGACGAAGCTTCAGGCTCATCATGAGAGGCAACCCGTGCATGTTTACGATGTGTGTTAGGTGCTTTTTGCAGCCATGCGCTTCCAATGCTTAGCTGAACAAAATTTAAGCAGGCATGGCTTGCGTGTGAACGTGGCAAACAACAATCTTCTGTAAAAGGCTGAAAATGTGCAACGCTGTTTGCCTGCGATCCTCATATCAGTGTAATATGTGTATATATATATAATTTCAAAACAGCATTTGAATCAGTAAGGCTCATGCATACCATCACCAGACCAACTCTGCATAAACCCAGTCTACATGTCATTGACCGCTTTCCTTTCCATTTGATTTTACATTACCCTGATTATTCAAACCCTAAACCCTAGGCCCCAAACTCTACTAAAATGGTTCAGGCCCCTATAATATCCACCGCGGCTTTGCAGGCAGAGTGCGGTGATGATGGGAGGTCAAAGCCATTAGAATTGCAAGGCTGGGACATGGTTCTATGGGCTGAGTGTGGTTTGGGGTTGACGGCGTATGTGGGAGTTCTCAAAACAAGGTGCCTCAAGTACATCCCAAAATACTACAATCCTGTTTTCGAGGACCAGTAATGTTTGCCACCTCCTACATAGGTGTTTAGGGTTTGGGGGTTGGGGGCTTGGGAGGTCCAAGGCGGACACTACTACCTGGATTCTCCCTTGTGCTTGGAGTTACTTTGCAAGACTCATGTGGTCCAAAGAATTTTACCTGATGTGTTTGGAGTTTCATCCCATAATCATATGGTAGCTTCCACTTCAGCTTCCACTCCCCCCTCAACACCGCCAAAAGGCCCCACTTAATCATGGCACGCACAACCCAAATATGGGCCCCTGAGTCCCTTAATTACTATGGTTCTATATGGGCTCTAAGTACCAGCTACCATGGGGTTGTAAAGCCTGTAAACCCACAATACCACCATACATTATAAAAACTCAAGTTCCAATTTCAGATTCTATTTCATTTTCCATTTGATTCTCCATTATTGGGCTAGGATTACCTTTGACCCTAACCATTTTCAATCCCTATGCACCCCTATATAACCCTTATATACTCCCTCACATTGGGCTATTACAGTCCTGAACCTCCAAGACGACCTGAAGAACAGGCCTGGACTCTGCCTTTGCAAGCGTGGGGGTGGTAGTCCTGCCCAGGGATTTGGGGGTTTCCTAAAATTAGGGGTTTAGGGTTCAGGGTTTAGGGTTTAGGGGTTTAGGGTTTAGGGTTTAGGGGTATCATTTTGGGGTCCCCATAATAAGGACTATAGTATATTAGGGTCTATATATATTGGGGTCCCCTTATTTAGGGAAACTACCATTTAAGCTTCTGTAAGGAATATGTTTGGGATCCACGCGCCCTCTCCCCTGAGAAAACCCAGCGCTACAGCACAAAACCCCTACTTGGAGGGTCAGGGAGACTTAGTAAGGAGGATAATAGCCCCTATAACCCATCTAGTAACCCT
>CAJNIZ010032824.1:28942-50349 GCA_905231905.1 Symbiodinium pilosum | reverse complement strand
GTTCCTTAACAGCAACCCGGTAATTGCCAAACCCCTTTGAGGAACCACCCCCACCCTTAAGAGCTAATCTCTCCACTAGGGAAGGCTCCCGTAACACAGCCCCGCAAACCCCGGATGTTCAATATTCTCAATAAGTAGATTCTAGTGAAGTGTCACCAAGGGGCTGGAAATTACTCCCATTACGTGGATGCGGTCTAAGGCTTTGGGGTGCGGGCTGTACTATTGATAGCCACCAGGAGCCGCGCGATCCGTAAAGAATCGCGCATGATTTGTTTCAATGATAAATTTTGTGTGCATCGGGCTTGATGATCTAGAATCTAGATGCTAGATGGCGGGAGTTCCAACGGTCGAATCTGTGTCTCATTGGGAAAACCCGGTTCGGAATTGGTCCCTTAGTGTGCTATCAACATAATTCAAACAATTAAACTGCATTATGCCTTCAAGCCACGGGCTTGTGAATCTTTTTGGGCCCGAACCACAAAATTTGATTCATCCAAAATTCGGAAATGTTTCAAAACCCAAAAATTGAATCCAACATATTCATTCAGAAACCCTAAACTCGAAACCCTCAATCCAAATCCTAGATCAGAAGCCCTGAGACAAAAAAATACCAAAGTCTAGATGCCACACCACCCTGACGGGCCAAAATCCTAAACCCTTACGCGTCAAGGCTGGATCTGAAATCCTCAATAGGCCTCAAGCCCTAAAGACGAAACCCTAAGCGCTGAATACTGAATGCCCAAACTTCCAACACAGCCTAAACTCCAAGCCCTAAGCCACAAGCCCAGTGATTGCATAGACTAGGATTCCCAATAAGAAGGTCAATCTAAATTGTATGCTGGGAAGGGAACCCAAGAAGCCCACCCGAAACTCTAAGCGCTAAACTCTCAAACCCTGAGCCTTACTAAGTCCTTAATTAAGGCCTAAGCCCAAGCCCTGAATCCAAAATCCCAAACCCGCTGGACCCCTAACCCCGAACCCCAGCCCTAAGCCTTAAATCCTAAACCCATATGCCCACCAGGCGGCGGTTCGCCGAGATCACCCTGGGGCCCAAGCTCTTGCGCCTTTGCATTCGGAAAGCTTAATTTCAGACGGGGGTCTCGGGTTTGGGTTTTAGGGTTTATGGTTAGGGTTTCGTTTGGGCAAGCGAATGGTTGCCTCCTGCCATGATGAAGCAGGCTAGCTCTCGCAAGGGCAGGGCTTTAAGCACATGACACGAAACAAGATAGGAGCCCACGCGCAGTGCTCAAGCTGTCCGAGTCAGCAGCCCAAAGCCAACAGTTGAGCATGCCAGCAAATCCTGGAGTGTGTAGCTGGAGGGGTCGGTGTTCAGCTTCTGCGTCTGGTTCCCATAAAAACGTGTCCGTGGCACAAACTGTCGGAAGCCGTTTGAGGGCTCGCAGGCGGCGCCAGTGGCCCAAGATGCCAAGCAGCTGCCCTTCCTCGACGACGCCGCGGTCTGGCAAGTCTAAAATCTGTTGCACGAAGAAGCGCTCTCAGCTTCCATAATCATGGTACTGCACTTCCGGAAACGCCGGCGAATCTGCAACTGTTCAGGGTGTCCGGAAGAAGAGGCGTTAAGGGTTTAGGGTTTAGTGTTTTTAGGGCTTAGGGTTTTGGATTGAAGGCCCGAATTTGAAAGACAAAGCTCCCCTTTTGGCTTCACTTGAAGGAGCCCAAGTTTGTTGCCGCCATCACCTACTGACCTGAACCCCTAATCCGTAGACGCTAACCCCTAAACCCTCATCCCTAAATCCACAGCCCCTAACCCTAAATCCTAAACTTTAAGCGTCGCATCCCAAACCCTTCTCCCTAAACCCAGAACCCCAACCCCTAAGCCCTCATCCCTTAACCCCCACAGGGCTCAAAGCCCTGGACCCAAAATCCTAAAACCCAGAAGTCACTACGCTCCCCCATCGCAGGGCCGCTCCTGGTTCTGCTCCTGCTGCATCAGAAGCTCCTGGTGTTCTTACTCGGGCTTTGTAGGGAATAAGGGAATAGGGGTATATATGGATTACATTCCCTGATTCCCTACTTAGAACAAGTAAGCGTTTGGCATAGGAGCTGTGACTACTGTTTGCATTGTTAGTGTTCTTGTCGATGCTACTGTTGTTGTTGCTGCGCTGTGTTGTTATCAGCGCTGTCATTGTTATCCTTATGAATAGGAAATGTCCATGACTATGAGTATTGCGATTACTATTATTGTTATCATGAATATTCTGACCAACATCGCTATTGCTACCGTTCTTGTTTGTGTCCTAAATTATAGAAATTGGAGTCTTCATTACTGGCATTACTACAGTAATATTGTTACTTGAATGACGTAATCGGACAAAAGGTGGATACGGGTGGAAGGCCTACTTGGAGGGTCAGGGAGACTTAGTAATTGGGATAATAATGGGGATAATCAGGGCTACTATATGGGTTATAGGGGTTTTGAAGCCACTTACTAAGTCCCCCTGACCCTCCAAGTAGCGATAAGATCGAGAACTTCCGACCCCGTGTGTCGGTTTTGATGTTTGGCGTTTAGGGGTTGAGCTTGGGCGCTTTGGGGTTAGGGACTTCGTTAAGACCTTGTTAAGCTTTCCAAGGTCTGACAGGATTGCTCTAGGGGTTCAAGGATTCTTTCTGGGGATGCTGAAAGGATTGAAAGGGCTGCTTGGACCGTTTAAGGGCCGCTCCAAAAATGGAATCTAAAGGGGCCCTTGCACTTGGGGCTAGATATGGGCATGATAGGGCTTTCCAGTTTGGGGTTTAGGGTCCTAGCACTCCACCTTGAATTTAGGGTGTCGAGTGGGGCATGACCATGGCAACTGAAGAAAGCAAAATAGGGCTTCGGCCACCCTAAACCTAAAGCGCATAGAGGCCATGGACTCAGAGCAGGATTCTGAAGGCAGATTTCGCTACAACTTTATGAGCTACAGTCCCACTTAAGAGCCCCTTGAATACTCTCTTATAGAGTCCCCTACGTAACCAACCCCCTCCAAGGAGTTTAGACTATGGCTCATATAAGGATGGGAATAGTATTGGCATTTTCACGTTTCTAGTCCACACAAACACACCCGCTTGTCGGCACGAGGAGATAGGATACAGAAGCCCCAAAATTATGATCAGGTGGGCACGAGACTTTTGATGTTCTACCTGTCTTGAAATGGTTGCGCCCTTGTACACATAGGGCAGACCATTTTAGGTTTACGCGCAGAAGTCCGGGAACCCAACAAGTCTGAAGCAACCAGTCTCCATGGGTTCCCCCATACTACCCTCCTAGGTTCCCCCTCAGTTAACCTTAATTAAGCCTAATTATCGGGAACATCGGGAGGTAGTATGGGGGGGGGGGTGGTAGTAAGGGAACCCCTGGAGCCATTAAGTAGCGGGATAGAAAACCTTCCCCAGCTTGTCGAACTCCTACTCTGAACCCTAAGCTGCAAAGAAGAAGCCTTAACCCTATGAACCCGACAAGGCCGATACAACTCTAAGCCCTGAAGTCAGAAGTAATCCCGATGCAATCCACATGCAGTCTGCGTCTGGCTCGTTGACCCCTGAAACCCTAGACCCTAAACCTCACTTGGAGGGTCAGGAGGACTTAGTAAGTAGGCTAATAACCCCTATAACCCATATAGTAACCCTACTTATCCCCATTATTAACCCCTTTACTAAGTCTCCCTGACCCTCCAAGTAAACCCTCTACAGCAGTACGGAGGGGCATCCTGGACATCGAACTGAGGCCCCCAATACCTCCAGCCAATTGCGAAAGGAAGGACCAGATGCGGCGCATGAATTGGTATTCAACTTGCTGTGTATGGCGCTTACGGTTTCGGCCTTTGGGTTTAGGGTTGGGGCATGATAAAAACCAAACTATACCAAAAGATATCAGAATTCCTGGTACTCAACATTCTATATATTGTGGGTTTCTTAGTGGTCGTAAGTCTTTGGGTTTTAGGGCTTTGGGGTTTGAGGGCTTTAGGTTTTAGGGGTTCTGGGTTTTGGGGTTGGGGGCTTTCCAGAAACTCCGGGAGCCCTCATATAGTCCCCGATCCATTACCCTTCTTTTGTAGAAACTCACAAGATGGATTGATTCATTCTGAGAACTATGTATACACGCAGTTTAGCCTTTTTGTTGCGGGCCCTTTTCGGCAGTTTAGGGTTTAGGGTATATCCTTGTTTGGATAAGGTACCCGGGGCGCGCCTACAGCTCTGCAAAGTTCAAAGCATTTCTTAGGTGAACCCCCCGACCCTGTAAACGCGACTATAAGGGATAAGAAAGATTATCATAGGGGCCGCCTAGGTTCGCCCTAAACCCTAAACCCGAAACCCGAAAGCCTAAACCTTAAACCCTAAACCCTAAACCACTATTACAGTTTGGGGGGGTCCTCCTAAAACATCTCATACAATCTTTCACGGAAGCTGCGAAGCTGCACACATAGGGTTTATGGTTTAGGGTTAGGGTTTAGGGTTGAGGGTTTAGCTCGCTGGTTCTTAGTAGGGAATGAGGGCATATAATCCGTATAGAAGCCCTGTGGAATATATTCCCTTCCCTAGCTCCCCACTGAGAACCAACAAGTTTCATTAGGGTCAATCCCATGTTCAGGAAACTTCCTAGGCAGGATACCTTCATGTGAAGGGTTTAAGGCTATGGCACCCAAGGCAGGAAAAGACGAGGTGTTTGCGGGTTTCTCACAGTTAGTGGTACCTTGGAAAGGGTTTGTAGGGGCTATATGGGGTTATATACGATATATAAGGTTTAGGGTTACGGATTAGGGTTCCCCCTATTTCCAAAGTTGCTCAGCCAATGCTGAGAACTTTCTCAGCAGCAGCTGGAGCAGTGATCATAGCAAGTTTGCTTGCACGGGTGATATGGCTGATAGCAGCAGTCATAGGAATGACTTCTTAGCGTTCAGATGGGAATGGAAACTGGATCTCAATACTAGCCCCTATCCATATTCCGCCCTTTACTATCTACGAACCAAAATCTGGAAGCCTAAAAGGGATGTTCAGCATTCAGGGCTCAACTAAACCCATCAAGGAACGTGAGTTCAAACCTTCATGGTAGTCCAATACTGAATCTGCCCTGGAAGCCTCACACAAAAAAAAAATGTTCCGGTTCATGTAGGCATCATGATCAGAGAAAAAGTCACACTGCTTTCAAGACGCCTTTACAAGTCAGGTCTTGCCCAACCTAGCCGTGGTATCGGCTCGTTGTCTTGAGTTTAAGGCTCAGGGCCGTGAACCCCTTACCTTCTCAAGCCCTTGAGAATTTAGGTATATTAGCGGGATCTACAATCTTAATCATAAGTGAATGTAGAATAAGTGCCTGGTTCTGCAGCAGGTAACAGGTAAAGGATGTAGGAACAGACGGACGGCAGACGTTCCTACGCGCATCTATACAAATCTTTTAGGCTAAGGATATGGCCTTTATGGTTTAGCTTTTGGGGCGGGGGGTCCTAGGATTTTGGAATCTCAATTTATGGTTAAGGTGTTTCATGGTCTACGGTCTTGGGGGCTTAGCAGCGGCATCAAGGAGATCGTAGGACGTCATACGCGGCCTAATTACTGCCTTTCTAGAATCTTGCCGCACAAGAAAAGGCTCCCGGCAAAACAAGCGAAAAATGCCATGAACCCGAAAACGGCAAAGCACCGTGCAATCCCGACCAGCTGAAAAACACAGCACACACCCTCAACCGTACAAACCAAACACCTTGAACCCTAAACCGTATCTAGACACCTAAACTGTTTGACTACATGCTGGAGCCTGAGCCCTAAACCCTAAACCTCCTACAACCCTTTGCTTGGAGTCTCCTATAACCATATTACGGGACTTAGCGGGCTGATATTTAGGTTATAGATACACCTAGAGCTGGGCCGAAATTCCCGAAGCCCTCAAGTATACCCCTTTCGGATCCTCATATAAGCCTATATAACTCCTAGAGAAACTCTTTATATGAACTACATGATAACCCTGAACCTTCGGTTCTCGAGTTATCTTCAACCCGGTCACTCGAGGCTCCCCTGCTCTGCGAGCTCTGCGGAAGGAGCTGGGCGCGCCTTGGGCCTCCTCGGGAACGGTTGAGGGTTTGGGGTCAAGGTATTGGGGCCTACGGCTTAGGGTTTTGAGGCTTAGGTCTAAATGTTTAGGATTTAAGGTTTGGATGTAGGATTTGGGGTGTAGGATTTAAAGCTTAGGGTTTAGGTGTTCAAGGTGGTGGAGTTTAGGGCTTAGGGTTTGGGCCCTGCGGCTAGCAGTTGAGGACTTCAGTTTGGGACAAAGTAAAAGCCTAGGATGTTGGTCTAGGGCGATAGATTTGGGTTAACGGTTAGGGCTAGGGTCAGGGTTAGGGTTGAGAGTATGGGGGGTTGATGCCTGGGGGCAAAGAATTTGTAGGAGGCTCTAGAGGCTTAGGCTAGAGAGTATGCAGAGCCCCTGTACAACTAGATGGAAACTTTCAAACATCATGGATAAATCCGAAGAGTGTCCTGGTTTGTACGGGGGCCTACCACTCCCGCGTTTGGAACTGAGGGTTTGGAGCTTTGGAGCACGCCAAGAAGATTTTAGCTGAGGCTTTTGGCGGGTCGGAGGGACTTTGACAATTTTAGTAGGTATCCGCGTCCTCCAAGCATGGCTTAGCGGCAAACCCTGGGCCTAACTAGGTCCCCTTTCACATTGAGCTGGCTTCAGGCTCAACGTTCTCAAGGTTCTCAAAATTCGGGTTTACGGATGAGCCGCATCTTCAAGCTCCACGCCACAAATCAATTTCTGGGGCTGAAGTTTATGTGAAGTATAAGAGCACCTCGAATTTCAGTAATGTTTGAGCAAGATCTCGCGACGGACGGGCGGTGCTGCTTCACGAGATATTTATGTTGCTGGTGCATGGAGGCCTCAGCCAGATTCCTTTACTAGCCTTCCCTGTCTGCGACACCTATGATCTAGACGTGGTGCGAGCGGTGCCATGGGACCCAGACTCTCCGTGCCTTCTTTAGTATGCTCCCCATGAACCCCATGTACCCTCTCAACAACATTCGCAAGGACCCCCATGTACATTCATATTTACATTTACCAAAAACTGCCTGAAATGGGAGTCGGGCTGAAGCCACTATATGGTAGTTTCTCGAAGTCAAGGGACCCCAGTATAGACCCCAAATTGCTATAGCCCTTATTATAGGCACCCCCAGAACAGGTACCTATAATTTTGGGAAACCCCCAGTTATCATCATTGGGTCTCTCTAAACCCTAAACCCCACAGTAAACCCCTAAAGCCTAAGCCCTAAACCCTCAAACCGTTCAACCCTTAGACCGTTCCAAATTTGAGGAAACCCACATACGCTTGCCATCAGGGTGAAGTCGGGTCAGATCGGGTGAGGTCGCTATGGCGCTATGGTCTGTCCAGAAAAAACCATACTGTGCAACCCATTCAGGGTTTAGGGCTTACAAGCCCTGAATCCTAACCCAAAGTCCCTATCCCGAAATCGTGGGCCCCTCATCTACCCCCAATAGGGCCACAAAAAGACACCTGAAGCCTTGAACCCGGCATTAATACCTTAACCCCTCAGCCCCAACCCTAAATCACTAAACCCGCAAAACCACGAAACACCGAAAACCTCTGAATTCTAAACGACTCAACTCTAAACCCCCAAAAGCACTAAACCCTAATCCGCTGAACCTTATAAACCCATCAACCTTCAACCACTAAACCCTAAACCCCTAAACCCCTAAACCCCCAAAAGCACCAAACAATAAACCCTAAACCCTCAACACTAAACCCTTAACCCTTAAACCCTAAAACCTAAACCCTGAACCCTAAACCCCTAAACCCTAAACCCTTAACCCTACACCCTTAACCCTAAAACCTACACCCTGAACCCTAAACCCCTAAACCTCATCCGTACATGCGAGCCGCAGGTGTCTGGCCGAGATGTCCGCTGGCTCGGCCGGCTTTTCCGGCAGACCATGGGACGTCCTTGAGATTTACGGTTTAGGAGTTAAGTTTTAGGATTTAGGGTTTNNTAGAACCATAGTATACTTATTATCCAACTGTTACTGAGGGGGGGCAGTACCCAAGGTTTAGGATTTAGGTTTTGAGGTTTGAGATCTAGGGTTTGGGGTTTAGGGTTTGAGGTTTGGGATCCAGGGTTCGGGGTTCAGGGTTTAGGGTTTTGGGGTTTGGGGTTCCGGGTGCGGGGTCTGGGGTTTGGGGCTTCGGGTTTAGAATTTGAGGCGCGGGGATGAGGAAGCCCCAAAAGGACCCTACATATGTAGGCCACCTTATTAGGACACCACATGGGACCCTATAGGGACGTCTTAGGGACTCCTTGATTACGGGCTCCTCTGATACAGGGCCCTCTTTAAAGGATTCCTTACCTGACGGTTTGAGGTTTTGGGGTTTGGGGTTGCATTTGGTTTTAAGAATGTATATTGCGTGATTTTTGTTTCCGGATTTAGGGTTGTATCCGGCTCTCAGGGTTTGGGGCGTTGGGGGTTGGGGAGCTTAGGGCTGCATTGGGCTTTTAGGATTGAGGGTGGTTGGCGTTGTAGGGTTCTTCGGCTTGAGTGCTTAGGGTTTCGGGTAGCTTGGGGCTTCATACAGTATGGCTTCATGATGCTTTGGTGTAGGATGTGTTGGGTTCTACAAGCTTTGCATCAGGTTTCCTCAGATTTGACGCCTCTTACACCATACGACGCTTCACGCAAAACAAAGCTCGCATTAAATCATCAATGCAAATCTCAGCCTGCATGCGACATCATAGCCGTACTTGACAGAAAAACTTCACTAGAATACTGACAGAACGCGCAGACATTCAAGATGCGATGCAGCCGCTGAAATTCTTTGGACGCGTCTTGGGGCATTCTGCCGAATCCCTAAACCCCAAACGCGCCAAACCTGAACCACCTAAACCCTACATAGGTGAACACTAAACATTTGAACTCGCAGATCCTAAGCCCCCACATCCTGAATCTACAGCAGGGACGCGAAGGTCTATTCGAGGCCAACTCTAATTATTCTTCATTGTTGGGGGAGTATCTCAAAACCCTGAATCCTATAGCCCCGACAGTCCCCTTAAAGGAGCCATGATATCGGTAATCATCGAAGCTTTTACGTTGCAGCGCACGCCATCGGACGCCGAGGCACTCAAGGCCCTCTGAGGTGTCACTTTGCATCGCCGGAGTGGGAAGCGCCTTCGCCCTCCTTGGAAATTTGAAGGCTTTAGGTCAAGGGTTTAGTTCAGAATCTGTTAGGTTTCAAGCGTTGAGCGTTTTAGGATGTGTTAGAGGCATTTGACTTGCCGGTGGTTAGGAAGGACTGGATAACAAAAAGGGAACTAATGTTTTGTATAATTAGGTTCAAAGTTTAGGGCCTCGGGCTTATTAGGGGCTGGCTACAAGAATTATAGCAGTATTCTCTGTATAGTCCCCTATCCAATTCCTTAGTAGCCATGTGGGGGTAGTAGGGGACCCCGTGAAGAATTATGTGTCTTCTCCACCCTAAGCCCTGAACCTTAAACCCAATTAAGAATTATGTGCCGTCTTCGCTGGGGGATGTTCCAAACTCATTTGGGTTTCCCAAATTAGGGGTACTTACTTTTGGGGGTCCCCATAGTAAGGACTATAGTACTTTGGGGGTCTGTATTGGGGTCCCCTTATTAAGGAAAACTACCGTTCATATTCAGCTGGATGGTTGTGCTCAAGTGCACATACAACTGAAAACCTAAACCCTAAACCCTAAACCCTAAACCGTTAACTTCGCTCCGTCACCAAGGAATGGAGGAATTGATCTTTCTCGTAGTCCCTATGTTTAGGGTTTAGGGTTTAGAGTTTAGGGTTTAGGGTTCAGGGTTTAGGGTTTTTAGGGTAGCTTGTAGTTTCCATCTCCTCCATTTCGTCATTCCCTGCGAACCACAGGTAAGTTTGAAGCCCAAAACCCTAGACCCTAAATCCTGAATCCTAAACCCTGGACATTAAACTTTAAATCCTAAACCCTAAATCCTAGATCCTAAGCCCTAAGTCCTAAACCACAAGCAAGTCAAGTCAAGTGGCGGGGGCCCGTCAACCGCACCCCCGGCAACAAGCATGGCCGCGGCCGGCGGCGGTGGCGGCAAGGGTTTTGCCTTCCTTGGGAGAAAAAGGGGTTAAGGCAGGGGGTTTGGGGTTTGAGGGGTTTGGGTAGTTAGGGTTTAGTGTTTCGGGGTGGGTTTGGGGATTTTGGGTTTTGGATTTAGGATTCAAGGCTTACGCTTTAGGGCTTGGATGCTAAGGTTTGAAGCATGTAGAAGGCTGCAGGACTAGGGTTTCAGTCCCAGGGGGCTACCAGGCCACAGTGCATCTTTTTAGAGGCTGACAGATTCAGAAGCCAGCGGCTTCAGGGAAATGTAAGAGGGTTTACGGTTTAGGATTTAGGGTTTAGGGCTTAGGATTCAGGACTTAGAGTTTGAAGTTCAGTGTTACAGGTTTAGGATTCAGAGTTGAGGGCTTAAGAGGGCTCAGGATGTAGCCTTGAGGCCGCCTTCTGCTTCTTGAGGTCTCCGGGTTTCATGAGCCCTGAACCTGTTTGGCTGGAATACTCTTCTGTTTTTAGCCCCCCTTAAGTAGATAGAATATGGCTTTGGGTATTTTATTATAATATCCCCACATACCCCATATTCTATCTACCTAAGGGGGACTATATCATCATAGAAAACTGTCTCATACAACCCCCCGCTTCTAACGCAAGCCCTACAGAATCCCAGCTTCCGTTGCACGTTCCCTGTCAATTTCCCTCTAGGTTGTTCTCATAAAACCTGGGCCGAAGCCCTTAACCCTGGACTCTGAACCCGAACCATTCATCCCCAAACCCCAAACCCTGAGCCACCAAACGCTACGCTCCGACTTTCTGGCTCACCCGAGGTTGAACCTAGTAAGATTATATTCCTTATATAAAATACTATACCCAAAAGGAGGATATAGTCTTGCTCTATCTTGGGTACCATAGTATCCCCAAATACAAATCCTAGAGCTATAATATAATATAACCCCTAAATAATCCCAGTTTCCATTTCATTTTCCATTTTCTTTTCCATTTGATGCTCCACTATTGGGGTACCATAGTATCCCCAAATAAAATACTACTCACCCGAGCTGCGGCAGCTGCTCCGCTGCTGGTGCTGGTGGTGCGGGAAGGGCCTTTGCCCTCCTCAAGGGTCAAAAACACTCAGCGCTTTGGGTTTGGGATTCTCGGATTCAGGGGTTTAGGGCTTGGGACTGGTGAGGTTGAGGAAGGGCCCATAAGTAGGGAGAGTAAGGAGATTATGGGGTGTCCCCCTTCAAGGTAGAGTGATTGTCCAACAACGCTATTGCTCATTAACCCTGAACCAGACTCCCATGTCTTGTGGGGAGGGCCTTTGAGTTTAGGAAGCTTCAGATTTCCGTGGGACAGTTTAGGTTGGGATGTAAGGTTTAGGGTTTGGGACTGCGATTTGGAAAGCATCCGGCCGCGGGCTCCCCGGTAAAGGTTTTTGACAGTTTGGAGCTTATGGCGTCTGTGCCCGAATGGCCGAAATTTGAGCATCAAGGAACGGAATACAAGGAAACCAGCAGGTTCTTGGGGATTCTATGAAGGCTACCAAGGGATTATTGTGGGTATATCAGGGCCGCAAGGGGGACTATTGGGAAGCATCTATCGAAGGCTACTTTAGGAAACCATTTCAGAATCTTCTAAAGCGCTGTGGAGGTTCTCTATTTGTTGGCCACCGTTTATATGACCTAACAGAGATCCAGTACTGCGGCTTCATCCGAGCAAAGAACCACTATGGGCTATTAGACCCTAAAATTCCCGATTAGGACCCTATTAAGGGTAGATTAAGGTACCCTTAAGGTCTAATGGCCCATAGCGGAATGAGAAACAAGCCGGATTAATCCTTATTATGGGGACCCCCAAAAGGTACCCCTAATTTTAGATAACTCCCATATGGTAGGTCATGGCGCTTTCATCCGTACTGTGCAGCTAAGTCAGCTCGACAAGCAACCAGGGCAAACCAATATCCCCTGAGGAGGGTTTAGGGTTTAGGGTTTTAGGGTTTAGGGTTTTAGGGTTTAGGGTTTAGGGTAGATGCCCATAGGAACCTGACATATATATATATATGGGAAGGATATGAACAGAAGCTGACGGCCCCCCCTTCACAGGAAATGGTTTGAGAAAAAATTCAGATGCTCATGAAATTCTATCAGAATATTCCCAGCCAGCTCCATTCAAATATTGGCGAATCCCAGGTTGAAACCATGGGCCCATAATATGAGCCCTAAACCCTGGAATCCTTATATACCTACTATATACCCTACAAGTACCCATGCGGATCCCTTCCTGTGTCCTGCTTGATCGTTTGGTTTCAAGAACAAAGTGCCAGCCCTACGGGTAGAGACGCATGTTCCAGGATGTCAAGATTAAGAACGCGACTTAACAAGGCTTTTAATTCGGGATTAATGGTTCAGGCTTCAGGGTTCAGACTTTAGGATTTCGGGTTTAGAGTTTAGGATTCAGGTTTTGGAGCCTGTGACGGTCTCAGCAGCTTCGATGGTGTCATGTCCTTTCCATGGAGCCCATACCTCCCAATATTATGCCGTTGCATAATCAAGGAAGTATCCATTGCTGGGTAACTTTGCAGAATGCAAAAAAAAACCCTAAACCCTAAACCCCTAACCCCTAAACCCTAAACCCTAAACCCCTAAACCCTAAACCCTAAACCCCTAAACCCTAAACCCTAAGCCGGAAACCGCAAAAGGATCCTCCGTTGCAAATTCAATGATACCCAGACCCTTAACTTACAGGCGCTTTAGGGGAATCGGGAGGGTGAATCCCCATAAGAATCCCTTTAGGCCCTAGATCATCCTCTAAATAGTCCCCAAAGAAGTTGCAGTTTAGAGAGGGATGAGTGGAGGACCAATAAGCTCTTGCGAGCTTGGGCCGTCGGACGCTGCTTGGTCCCTAAAACCTGCACTATTCCATGAGCCTCGAATAAGGGATTTGGAACCCCAGTAGAAATTCTAATTTCAGCTAAATATTAGGATTGTTGGTAACAGAAATTAACAATTATTTTCAGGAACCTTGTAGCGAAATCCACTATTCCTCCACCCAAGTCGCGTGAGCCCCTCTGCAGCATCACTGGGAGCTGCAGGGGAAGGGTTCATCACCGGCGTCTGCGATTGCCTTGAATGGCAGGAGCGACTGAGGCCTGCAAAATCTATTCGGCAGGCCCAGAAAGGGGAGTGCGGTACCAGCTACAAAGGTTTTTGAAGAATGCCTTTCTCCCTCTTCGCTTCTTCACAAGGATCACAGTAGGTTTCCTAGGGCTGCGATTTAAGATTTAGAGTCCTGTGCCCGGTTTCATATGGTAGCTTCCCAAAATAAGGGGCCCCCAATATAGACCCTAATATACCACAGTCTTTACTATGGGGACCCCCCAAATCGTACCCCTAATTCTAGGAAACCCCCATCTCCAGGATGCAGGGTTAAAGGTTGTGGGTGGGCAGTTTCGGCTTTGAGGCTCCAGGATTCTTGCGTTGAGGGGTTGCTCTTGATCAGGCCTTAGATCAGGGGTTTAGTATTTAGGGTTTAGGGTTTAGGATTTAGGGGTTTAGGGGTTAAGGGTTAAGGGTTTTTTTTTTACAACCCTGTCGACTCTTTCGTGTCTAGCAGCTTGCTCAGGGGGTCCATTCGCCCAGTCGGCTTACACGCAACCACTATTCCCACTCAGTTCTCGAACATCAGACCTGCCATACCTTCAGTCTCCCCACTCACGCCCTCATCATCCACCACGGTTGCAGCGGCACCATCACCATCACGGACCAAGGCACTTGACGCAACAACTCCATCAGGTGCATCTCCAACTTCACTCATGCCGTCAATGCCCACCACCAAGCTCAGGGAAACCTCCATCTCACCACCCACCACTGCAGTATGAACAGGACCATTGCCATCTGCGGCTGCAAGCGCCACATCTCCATCCCGCGCTTCGCCTACTGCACTCACGCCGTCACTGCCAGCCACCACACCCTGGGAAGCCTCCATGTCGCCATGCACCACAGCGGCCCGAACAGCTCGATCTTCTTCTGCGGCTTCTTGCACCAAGTTACCACTACAACCATCACGTGCTGCTCCAGGCCCTTCGACCAACTTCACACCACACGAGTCAACCTGGCAAGTGTCGACTTTCTCCGCTTCTCCTTCCACCAGAAGCGCTTGAACTCTCTTGGCCTTCCTCCCCTTGCTTTGTGGAGTCCACTCCTCCGTAGTTTCCTCATCCTTGGCCCGGACCATCGAGCAGTTACTCGCATTCGCCGGCACCACATTTCCACCTCCAGCTAGGGGTCTCCAAGCATCCGTAGAAGACGAGGCATTCGAATGCCCAGTTTGCACCCCAACGTCCCTCACCATGTCCTTCACCACAAACGTTCTTTCTCTTGTGCGAGGTCGAGGGGATTTCCTGTTCAACTCAATGAACATCGCCCAATCATCCCACACCCTCTCCGTTTCCGCCCTCTTGCGGCGGCCAATCTCTTCTTGCCTTCGTTTGCGATTGGCCATGAGGTACTTCTGAAGGACGGCGACCTGCTGCGCCGAGAAGTCCTCCGAAGCTTCCGCTTCCTCCACCTGGCTCTCGTCCACAATGATGGCCTCCTCGTCAAGACTTGCATGCCCCCTGGGCAAGATATAGCACTGCATCCATTGTTGCCATCTTTCAGCCCATTCATCGGCTCTGTCCGAGGTTTCGTCAGAGACTTCACTGGCATAGGACTGCAGGACAGCGTTCAGGATTGCCAGGCGGTCTATCGATTGTCCACGCGCCAATGTCATAGCATTGGCGGCAAAAGCCTCCATGCGCAGCACTAGCTGCGTCACATGGGCCCCCACACGGATACCCTCCGCCTTCATCTCGTCGATGTCACGCTGCAGCATTAGCAGCCACCATCCTTCGCCAGAGTAGCTCAGGTCCGCATCCACCTGCCAAGGCTTCATGCTGGTCTGCATCAGGACCATCGAGTCTCCCTGCTGCACCATCCTATCACAGGAAACACAGCTACGGCGTTAAGGGTTTAGGGTTTAGGTTTTAGGCGTCTGGGGTCCAGGCACAATTGAACTTTAGGGAAATGCTGCTTCCTCGATGCCTGGACCTCTAACGGTGTGAATAGCCTGCCCAGCAAACGAGTAGATTTAAACGTGTCGAAAACATCAATCCCAAACTTGAACCCTAATTAAACACCATCCTCCTCCCGAAGCCTGGGATTCTTCACCAAGAAGAGAACAAGAACAGCGACATTGGGATGTGATACGGCTACAGGGCGGCCTAAGAAGGGCTCGAAGTTACGGGTTGACGACTTCCTTCAACCCTAGACCCCTCACTCCCCCGACCCCTAAGCCCCTAAACCCCTAGACCCCATACCTTGGGTACTGCCCCCCCTCAGTAACAGTTGGATAATACTCATAATACGGTTATATATAGACCTTAATAGGACCCCTAATATAGACTGTTACCGGGGGGGAGTACCCAAACCATACCCTAAACCCCTGAACCCTATACACGAACTTCGCCATTCCTCCACCCGAGTCGCGGAAGCTCCTCTGCCGAGTCGTTGAAACCTGTTGGGGCATCGGGCGCCACAGGCGGCGCGTGGGCTTTCCTTGAAGAGAGTGAATGAGATTAATGTAGACCCCTGATTAATAAACCCCCTTCTTTTAAGGGCCTTAATATCAGGATCCCTCTTATAATCCCCATTAAGGGGAGGGTTTATCAATTAGGGGTTTACATTCTGAAAAATGGGCTTAAACCCAGAAAGACAGCCCTAAGCTGAAGTCTTCTTAGATGGCTGTTCTGCCCTAAACCCTAAACCCTCAACCCTCAATCCTAAACCCTGCTTCTTTACCACTTTACCAAGTCCATGTTGCTTTTGTTGCAAGGCTTTCCCTGACCTTCCTTGAGGTGCACCGGCACTTTGGAGTTTTAGGCTGGTGGTCTTTTTATCCCGATTCAGGGTTTAGGGTTTAAGGTTTATGGTTCAGGGTTTAGTGTTTAGGGTAAACAGGGATTCCCAAATCTTCCCCCATGGCAAGCCACCTTCGAGGAGACCACCTGTGTAAGACATGAGCTATAATCTACCTTAATCACCCCTATCATACTCCCCTGTATTAACCCCCCTTTCAGAAGTTTAGACTATAGCTCACATAGGGTTTTAGAGTTCGGTGCTTGGGGTTTCGGCCTGCTAGGGCTCATATCCGGGGCGTAGGGCTAAGGCTGCAAGTTCAGGATTTTGGCTTTCATGGTTCAGCATTTTTGCATTTGGGGATGTGCTTGATCAGGCGTTACATCAGGGTCGGGTCTAGTTTAAGGTTTGCTGTCAGAGGCAAACAGAACTTGCTATCTGCTGGTTCTAGCGTACCCCAACCCCCACACTATGGTGAAGAACCGCCCTGCAGAGCTACAGCGCGCAGCAACCCTTGCGCCACTGAATCAAAATCTCAATGCCCTCTGCTCCACACGAAAGCCCACGCTTTACCCAACAACAATAACAGTAACATGGGTATGTGATATGGGTAGTGAGCAGCTTAGGATTCAGGCTCAGGACGTCCTTCAACCCTAACCCAACACTCTCACAACTCAGACTTCCCTAAACCCCAAGCTCAAAATGCACTGTTCCTCCACCCAAGTTGCGGGAGCCCCTCTGCAGCATCGCTGGGGACTGCTTCGGCAGCAGGCGTTGCTGGAAGCGCCTTCGCTTTCCTGGGTGAAGCGGGTATGCAGATTTCTCAGACTAGTGGCTTGACCTGATCTCAGGCAGTACACTGCTTTAGGTAGCAATAGTAAGCACAATACTAGTAATAATAAGACTAGAGGAAGAAGCAGGGAGGGCGAGTCGAATTGGTTTTCTTGTGAGCTTGATCTTCACCTCGATTGGGATTCCAGGACTGTAGGGTGTAGGACATAAGGTCTGCGCACTGGTAGTTAGCCGGGAGTAGTAAAGGAATCTAATCCCTACATGATATATTCCCTTCTTCCCTGCTGACCACGGGTAAGTCTAGATATTAGGGTCCAGCGTTCCGTGCAGGCTTGAGACTTTACTGCTCAGGTTTTGAGGCGGCAGAGTCTTAGCATGTAAGGATTTTCGTGTTCAGGCTTTTAGGTCAACTGTAGGATTTAGGGTTTAGGTTTTAGGGTGTAGGGTTTAGGGTTTAGGATTTAGGGTTTAGGATTTAGGGTTTAGGATTTAGGGTTTAGGGTGTGGAGGGGCAGGGGTTGAGGGCAGGAGCCAGGGCTCGGGGAAGAACTCAACCTTGAAGCTTCTGGATCCTCTGTTTGGGTGAGGATAGGCAGGGTCCAGGGTTTCTGACTTACAGCCCCTCCTTCATGAGCCTATACGCCTTCCTAGTATCCCTCCCTAACAGCCCCCATCATACTCCCATATAATGGAACAATCCTCTATAAAGCCCCTTTTAAAAAGCTTAGAATACAGTTAACGTGAGTAGTGTTTTTTTGGGTGGTTGAGCCTAGTAAGATAATATTCCTGACATAAGATACTATACCCAAAAAGGAGGACATAATCTTACTCTAAGTTGGTGAGGTGCATAAGCTATTCCAATTCTTCACCTTATCTTGCTGTTTGTTCCATCTGTTGCTCATTCTTCACCTCCTTCAGGGCCTTTTGCACCTTATCTTTCTCAGTCTTCACCTCATCAAGTTGCATGTTGCAGGCCTGCTTTTCGGCGCTGCTTTTCGCCAGGCTCCTGACGAAGTTGGCCATGGACTTGGTCTGTTTGCGCTTGGCCTTTGTGGTGCCGCGGAGGAACTTGGGAAGCAAGACCTAAATCACCACAGCCAAGGATCTCCCTGCCAAGCGTATGTTGCCCGGAGAGGACTTTTGCTTGCGCACGGTCAGGTCCTAGCAACAACGATTAGGTGAAGAAGCCCAAAGAATAGGTGAAAAACCCCTGGAAACAATTAAACTTCCAACCTTATCTACTTAGAATAGGTGATAACTACCGGGGGTCCTCCTCCAGGTGGACAAAGTAAGCCTTGAGCAGCTCCTTGTTGCACAAAGTTCCTGCGGTGACAGCTTTAGCGACGCCTGGCCGGCCCTCTACGTCTGTGGTGATGATCATGTCGGGAACGGTCTTAGTGGCCCACCCGAGCATCTGCCGATACACATACCAGTGCATCTTCGCCGTTGCTTCTCCGCAGACCAGGGGTCCTGGTCTTCATGACAGTGTCGAAAAAGTATTCTTTGACGGCAGGGTCAATATCAGCCTCATCCTGCACGTACTTGTGCTTCTTCGCTCCTGCTCCTGGGCATCGCTGGCTTAGGTCATAGCCTTCTTTCTTGTTGCCCTTCTTGTGTCCTCGTCCAGGTCCACCTTTGGCGCCCAGAGGCACCACGGCATCGTAGTGCCAGTCCTTAGGTGTGATGAGGTGAACATGAAACAGGTTTCTACCTTATTCCCTAATTCCTCCTTCAAAATGGATAACCTGGGAATGAACGATGATGAGGTGATAATGTCCAATGATAAGGTGATAATGTCAAATGAGAACCTGCAAATGGGCCATGATGAGGTGGAACAATTCTTTCCTAACATAGTTTGAAATCGCCACCATTTTCAATCTTATCCCAAGCAATAAGGTTAAAAAACATGCCTTATCCGTAATATGAGCCTAAGGGCTTGAATGTTGCAGACTTCAAGGACCTTCTCCGGGTTCTCATTGTTCCACGGCAGGACCACTTGCTGGTCCAGGCAGTAGTCTCGGTGTTCCGAGTCCACGTAAACGGAGAAGACACGGATTTTCACCTGCAAGCAATCAGAAAGGGCCTGGAGGGTGATGTGATCACCCCACGTGACATCAACCAGCACACCGGCGACATAGCTCTCCCAATCCCCGTCAGCTTCGTTCAGGTAGGCCTTCACCGGCTTCAAAATATGAACCGTAAACCTTAAAGCCCCCATACCCAAACCCCGACTGGCCTGGTAAAACTCCGCCCCGCTCATGAGTTGCTGGTAGGTCTTGACACGGAGTTCGAGAATGCTCTGCCCGACATCGACCGTCTGGAAGAGCCCGGATGAGAGGAGGGCCCTGTATTGGCAACTGCCGTCGCCTGCCTCGACTCTGAGCTTCTTCCCAACCAGGGCCAGAAAACGATCCACCCCCTGCTCTACATTATCGTCCTAAATCACCTTCTCCTAAACAACCCTCCTAAATGACCTTCTCCCAAACGACCCTCCTAAATCACCCTCTCCCAAACAACCCTCCTAAATAACCTTCTGCCAACAAAAGAGATCTTGCAGCAGTCTGTCCTCGTACTGCGTCAGAAGCTCCTCGTTCTCCTGCTCTGACTGCGCAATAACCCATGCAACCATGTCATCTTCTGTCACGCCCATCACCTGAGGCTTACTATCTATTCAGAAGCTCTACTAATCTGAAGACAAGTCCCACAACACTGCCTAGCGCAAACCCAGAAGCAGCAAACCAGAAGCAGCAGACAAGCTCAACGCGGACATTATGCAAGAATTGGGGGAAGGAACACTGGATCACTGTAATGCTCTGGGCACGAAAGGCTGAGGCGTGCAAGAGAAGCTTCAAAAAAATATCAAACATGAACATTTCAACCTTATCATCCCTCCTGGGGGGGTGGTGGTCAAAGAATGGACTGACCCTGCTAAGTAGTTAGATACCCTCGACTAGTGAGCACACGCACTGACCCCAAGAAAGCTGCTAGGTGCTCAAGACCCAGGTGTCCTACAGCCCATGTGAGTCAGTCCATTGTTTACCCACCACCCTGGGTTAGGTATCTGTATGCCAGTCCCCAAATCATTTTGCAGGCAGGATAAGGTTCAAAATCTATGTGTCAGTTTGCAAATATCAACCTCATCATTCGCCGGTAGCTGAAGAATGCAATTGCATAGCAGCTCCGCCAGGAGAAGGTTATAAATGCTGCTCCTGAACTTGCACCTCATTGTCAATATAAGGTGATGAAACTCTGTCACGTCAACCTCTTTGTCAAGGATAAGGTAGCTCGCACATGAGGAGGTCAAGAAGCCATAAGATAAGGTAGAGGAATGCTGCATGCTCCCCTATTCTTTCTTCGACGTGTCAAGATAAGGTGAAGAATGCTTGCACATGAGGAGGTCAAGGATTTCCTTGGGGCCTTAAGAATTGCCGCAGCACTGTAAAGCCTTCCGAAAATCATTAGGATAAACTTGTCCATCCCAGCCCAAGCAGCAAGAAGCTTTACCGCAGGCCCTGTTCCGACAGCTGATGGCCAGTAGAATTTTATCCGCAATAGCCCTACAGGACACTCACGTTACCGCCTGGTCTGTTATAGTCCCGCGACTTTGTTACTGAACCACGCCGACTAAATACACCATCAATGGACCAATGAAGCCCCAGCATTAACAAAGAACAGGCTCCCTCAATTCACCGATGCGTGCATTACAGTGGGCATGTAGAAACACCACCCCCCGGAATGGAGAGCAGCAGTCCCCCGAAGAGCTCTCACCGGCCAATTTTCAAGCAGGATTGTGTCACACAGCCTCTTGTTGATTCTCTTCTTCTCCTTGGGTATTTGTTGGGCCAGCTCTTCGTGGTATCAGGGTAGCCCCTACCACCCCTACAAAGACCCAGGCGGGTAGATTTACAAACGTTGTTTTGCACTGCACAGGCCAGAACTTAAAATATAGCATGTTTAAAACGGTTTAAACCACCTGAACGCGTATATATTAATATTTGTGGATACAAGAAAAATTATAAACTCGAAGTTTGAAACCCGAGATGTTCGAACTCGATGTGAGCATCTTCCGATTTAATTTTATAATATAAATATTTACTGTTATTTCTGTACAATCACACTTTTCAATAACTCCCATATGCCACAAAGCTGTCAGGGATGGCCTGATGAACACAAATGGCATGGGATGAGGTGAAGAAGAAGGGTAGGATGAGGTGAAAATGAAGGACCAAACAGGGCCTTCTTCACCTAATTGATCAAAGATGAGGTGGACAATCAAAGCCTTCTTCACCTAATTGACCAAAGATGAGGTGGACAATCAAAGCCCATTATTCTTATGAAGCAGCACTGGCTGCAGATCAGCTTCTTGTCAGAGCTGCCAGCCACTTTTGGATCAGGGTCTTGGGGCTGAAAGCTGTGGACCTCTTGCTTCTGTGCGTTTCCTGTTCGAAACTGGTGTTTTTATGCAAGAAATCACACAGCAGAAAGTCAGCTTATTTTCTCAGTCATGGAATGCTGCACAATCTTTCAAGAAGCCATTTCAAGAACAGGCTTCTGGATTTCGAGGGCAGGATAAGGTGAAGAAGAAGGGTAGGATGAGGTGAAAATGAAGGACCAAACAGGGCCTTCTTCACCTAATTGATCAAAGATGAGGTGGACAATCAAAGCCCATTATTCT
>CAJNIZ010032824.1:10828-28842 GCA_905231905.1 Symbiodinium pilosum | reverse complement strand
TGGACAATCAAAGCCCATTATTCTTGTGAAGCAGCACTGGCTGCAGAGCAGCTTCTTGTCAGAGCTGCCAGCCACTATTGGATCAGGGTCTTGGGGCTGAAAACTGTGGACCAGGCATCTGGTTTTCAAGGGAGGATAGGTGAAAATGGAGGGCAGGATAAGGTGATAATGCCTGATGATAAGGTACAGAGGTCAGGTTAATTTAAACCTCATCCAGGCTAGCTGGCAGATGCAACTTCTGATGACTGTGCATCATCACCTCCTCCTTCTCTATTTTCAGGGCAGGGCCCATGCAAATGATGAGGTGGAAGTTGACTAGGCATTTGTGCCTTTATCATTCGGGCCTGCCTCAAAAGAGTAAGGTGTAAAAGAAAACAGCGTCATCACCTACTACTATAATGGGTAGCATAGTATTCCAAAATAAAATACTACTCATGTGGAGGATAGGCTCTTGGGTCCTGAGTCTGGCGAGTGCTGAGAACTTGACTGTCTGGCATCAGGGCTAGTGTTTACTTTGGGTACTGCCCCCCCCCCAGTAACAGTCTATATTAGGGCTCCTATTAAGGGCTATATATAACCATATTAGAATTATTATCCAACTGTTACTGAGGGGGGCAGTACCCAATGTTTACTGTAACTCCGACAACGTAGAGGTCGCGGTATGCTGCCAGAGAAAGGAGCAACAGATCCCTACATTGCTGCTTGCCAAACCTGAAACCCTAGACATGAAACCCAAACCCTAAACCCCAAGCTCTAAATCCTAAGACACCAACCCCCAAAGCTTAAATGCTGCGCCCTCAAACCCTTGAACCCCATGCTCTCGCCCCTCAACTCTCAACCCTAAACCCTGAACAATGCAGCAGCTTACTTAGCTTTTCCTCTCCCCCATATGCACCATAAACTAAACCCTAAGTCCCCCTATAGAGCCCCTAGTATAACCCCTATAACCCTAGGCCCTAAACCCTAAACCCTTGCAAGGTACATCAAGGTACCTCCACCCAAGTCGCGGCAGCCCATCGGCCGCTGCGGCGACAGCTGGAGGCTCTCGAGGAGCTATCGCCTTCCTTGGGTCTGGGTAAGGGATCAGGGTTTAGGCTTAGTAAATGGGTTAATATGAAGGTTATATAGGGATAATGGAAGAGAAAAT
The DNA here is from genome assembly GCA_905231905.1 of Symbiodinium pilosum. Classification (NCBI taxonomy): domain Eukaryota; class Dinophyceae; order Suessiales; family Symbiodiniaceae; genus Symbiodinium; species Symbiodinium pilosum. The sequence continues at coordinate 27,695 of CAJNIZ010032824.1, read as the reverse complement.
GGAAATTACTATTTAGGGTTTAGGGTTTAGGTTTTAGGTTTTAGGGTTTAGGGTTTAGGGTCAGGAGGACTTAGAATGTGGGTTAATAATGGGGATAACTAGGGTTACTACATGGGTTATAGGGGCGTTAATAATGGGGATAACTAGGGTTACTATATGGGTTATAGGGGCTATTAACCTGCTTAGTAAGTCTCCCTGACCCGCCAAGTAGGGTTTGGGGCTTAGGATTTAGGAAAACGGCATCTCCACAAGGAAGGGCCTCTGCGGACCCAAAGATATCGGATTCGGAGTCTAGGCTTAGACTGTAAGGCATGGTTGGGAATGCGGGCAAAAGTTACCCACAGGATGATTATACTGGAGGCTATAACAACTACAATCTGATCCAGTGCGCAGGTAGAACGTTCCGACTTAAGGGTTTCAGGCTTTCAGCTTTTCGGGTTCAGCGGTTTGGAGGCTTAATACTCAAGGTTTGGGGTCCCTGGGTTTAGTCTCGAAATCCAGGCACCACTTGGAACCCAACGGAAATGGCGTAGACAGTCAGTATGGAACCTACAGGCGAAGAGTGACACCCGGCACCGCAACTATCGAAGGACCAAGGGGAAGTTGGTAAGCAAAACTCTGCTATACAGGTCTGAAAAAAATCAATGTAAGTTTGAGGACTTTTGGAGGTACCCAGTACCATGACTGTACAAGGAAGCTATGACTAAACCATAAACCCTATAATATTGGTGATGATTGAAGCCCCTACGTTATCGATTCGAGCTCCTGAGTGGAAAATGTCAGGCATGCAGTGGATACGAACGAACAATCCTGGATGACCCGAAGTACACGCATGTTAAGGTCACGCAGGCGTGTGTCAGCATCAACAATAGACCTTGCAGGATCAAGCTCTCACAACAGTGTATTTAGGCGCGTGTCCCTACCCTCTGCTGGCTCTCTCTGGTAAAGCCCAATCATCTAAGATGTCAAGGTCCTCTATGTAAACCCCATGAAGAGGGCCCCATAAGAATAACCCTATTATGATATGGTAGTTTCCATTTTCTTTTCCATTATCCCTACATTAACCCAATATTACCCCAATATTACCCAAATGACATAATTCTGGCCAACTCTGGTGTAGTGGCAAGCGTGGGGCCCTAAAGCTCTTCCTAAGCCGTGGACCAGAGTACTCAAAACTCGCCAAATCCCAAACCCACACCTTCACCCTCAAATCCTGAACCTGAAACCCTAAGCCCTCCAGCTAAATCCCAGCCCGAAATGAGCCGCAGTCTCAGAACTTATCAAGGTATTACTAAGGGGAATACTGGAGTTTAGACCCGAAACCCTAAACCATTAACCCTTAAGCCTGATGTTCATCTAGGATTCGGCAGCCCATCCAGGAGGTCTTCAGACGCAGATAGAGGCGCAGGCAATCCGGGTAGGGCCTTTGCCTTCCTCAGAAGATCCACGGTTTAGGGTTTAGGGTTTAGGGTTTAGGGTTTAAGGTTTAGAGTTTGGGGTTTAGGGTTTAGGGTAAGAGAATAATCCCATCACCGCTAAACACGAACCCACTAACCGTTCAATGACAACCACCCAATATAGGAACATTATATATCGGAGGGAAATCTCTTGTTAGGGGCTGGGGGGCGCATTGTTATTAGGGGAGTGGAGTCTTCCTCTCATAAACCACTGTACCCAAAGGGAGAATGCAATCTTACTCTAGACTCGGGTCTATAGCAACCCACATAAGATGCTACCCAGATGATGCAGATAGGCTGCGCAGCTTAGAGCTTTAGGGTCACGGGTGCGAGGACCAAGGTTTGGTTTGAGTTGGGTGATTCAGGAGATGAGGGTCAAAAGCTTGATGGTTAGCATCTGGGTTTAGGGTTTCGGGCTTGGGGCTGTAGAGCCGGAACTTTGGGCTTTGGGATTCGGGCTTTACATGGCTCAGTGCATTTCGGTTCGGGGTCTTTAGGCGTGGGAGTTTGCGTACATGCATTCCTTCCCCCAAATCAAAACACCGCCTACCCGAATATTGATTAAATACCTCCGGAAATGAACATGTAGGGGCTCAAAGTACAGGGTGTGCAAGTAGGCAAAGAGACTATCTATCCTCTTCAAGCTTTCCTCTGGCTGAGCACCTTTAGCCCCAAGCCCAAAGCGCTGATCCATGCAGCTCAGGGCGCTGCACGTGCAAGTCCATCCCGATACATCTATACGTAATATTCAACTGTATATGTAGATATGTAGGAATACAGCGCAATCTCGACTCACGCTTTCTGAAAACCTCGTCTAGACCTTATTCCCCAAAATTGAAACACCAAATCTCCGACCCCGATTCCCGAGTCTCTCTTCCCTACCCCCTCTTTTCCCCTCACTCTTCTCCCTTACCCCTAAACCCTGAACCCAAGTCCTTCAACACAATACTCTAAACCCTAGACCCTAATCTGAAAAGCCTCAGTTCCAACCCAGATGCGGCCGCGCTGTGGAGAATTTTCGGCCACGTTTAGCTGCTGGCTCCTGATCATCTGCAGCAGGGGCCTTGCTGACCATTAGCGGCGCAAGGCTTTGATTTCGGCATTTAGGTGTTGGGGCCTGGAACACCTGATTCAAACTTTAGAAAGTATATAGTCCCCCTTAAGTAGGTGGAATATGGGGTATATGGGGGTCTTATTATAATATACCCAAAGCCATATTCTATCTACTTAAGGGGGACTATAAGCTGTCGTCCGGCTTTAGGACTAGCATGAACACGTTTGCAGGTTTGCTGGGATTTCTGTAACCATTGTTCTGACTGACTGTTCCCCATCAGGGGAAAGCAACAACGGGTGTGTTAAAAGCAACCTGCATGTACGGACCCCATATATACTGATCCAGCGAAGTTGCGAAAAAATGCTTTACACCTGGTCAGAGTTCAGGGCTTCAGGGCTCTTCGCACGCTTTGTAATTGCGTGGAATCAATTCAAATGCTCTTGCAGGCGAGGGGGGCCAATATGTGAATACACCCTAAAGCCTAAACTCTAAACCGTGCATTTTCAGGTGGATCGTGTCTGGGAACGGGAACTATGGAACACGCTTTGCAAATGGGAGAGACCAAGCTTTAAAAAAGCTATGGCCCTAAAGACCTGTGCTCCTTCTATAAGGACTGCAGAAGTGTACCCATCTTTCAGAGGTATGGTTTACCAAGGGCATACTGCAAAATGTGTGGGAGTAACATCACCGAGTCTTCAGAGCTCTATAATGATGACTTCTACAGTAGACCTGCATCGGCGTATTGGCTTTACCTCCTCCATGAGGGCCCGCCACACCACTATGTCAAGAAGTATGCCTTGAACATGAACAAGCTGGCAATCGCTAAGCTGGTTTCCATTGACCCTCAGAAGGGTGGAAGGCGAAGTTTGGGACAAGAGCCACGTAGGGACGGAGCACATGCGGAGCTACCCGGCGGTAGGAAAGCAACGGATGGCTACCTACAGCAGGCCCTACTTGGAGGATCAGGGGTACTTAGTAAGTGGGTTAATAATGGGGGTAATTGGGGCTACTATATGGGTTATAGGGGTTATTAAGCCACTTACTAAGTTCCCCTGACCCTCCAAGTATGTACCCCCCAACAATTCCTACGTTTCCTTTCCGTATGGTCGCTTGTGCACATGAGATTGAGGCAATAGCTGGCGCGGAGTGCACCTCACCCGTGTCTTCGGGCCTGAGTCAGCTTTCGAGTGATTGAGGAGGAGTGGAATGGCACAGTACATGGAAGCCACTTGGGGTTCCCATGGGGTTAGGGATTATTTGTGGGATATCTATATATATATATATATGGATAATGCAAAGGAAAAACTACTATAATGTAATAGGAAATATATACATATATATATATACGTATACACACGATTTTCACGGTTGCCATGTGCATCCCCATGCTGCCGGTGCTTGGACATGAAATGCAAAGAGGCATTTTTGGCGCGTGGGCGCAGTCTCCAGATACTTGAGGAACCCTCGGCATTTAGCCAACATTTGTTTGATACCTATCAAGGAACCCTATAATACTACCCTATAATGGAGATTCTCAGATGTGATCATTACAGGGTTTACACCCAAACCCGCTCAGGCAGTGCTCTGGGTTTAGGATGGATTCGGTTCTAGAGACCTGGCTGACCTATTTGGTAATTTCCCTAAGTAGGGGGACCCCAATATCGACCCCAACATACTATCATCCTGACTATGGGTACCCTCAAAAAGGTACCCCTTATTTTGGACAACCCTAAACGCTTTGTACCCCTATATAGCCCATACAACCCCCTTTCAAGGTACCCCTAATTTTGGGAAGCCCAAAACCTTGAACCTTCCTTCTCTTTAAGCCCTAAATGCTATATACAATCCTATCCATATATATGGTAGTTTCCTAAAAACGTGGACCCCAAACACAGACCCCCAAATACTCTAATCCTTTTTATGGGGACCCCCAGAAAGGTACCCTTAATTTTGGGAAACCCCCATATATATATATATGTATGTATCCTCCCCCATTTCGAAGCTGCAGAACTTGTACCGCTGATGGGGTGTGGGGCTGCGGGGCTTTGCTGGTCGGTGTAGGGGCCAAGGCCTTGGAGCTGAACGGTTCAGGCTCTCATGCCTTGAGGGTTTAAGGTTTAGGGTTCAGGGTTTAGGGTTTAGGGCTTAGGGCTTTAGGGTTTAGGGTTTAGGGTTCAGGGTTTAGGGGTTTAGGGTCTAGGGTGACCGGAAGGATGCAAGAGGTGAATTCCATGATCCCCTACCCATCCTTTGAAAGAAAGCAAGGCTCCGTGCATAAATGTAAAGCTCATCCGTCATGGAACTAATTCCTAAACCCTAAACCCTACACAAATCTCAGAGCACAAAGTAGGAGATCGTCCGCTCATGCCGAAGCAAGTCCTCGCTTTCCACTGAATGTTCGCTCGCCTTTTCACGCTTCCTCCATGTACGTACCCAACACCGCCAAAGAGAACATGTTCAGACATCAAATTGTAATGTTAACGAGGTGCAAGGGCTCAATATGAGTCAGAAGGGATGTCAGAATCTGAGCCCTCAACCCTAAACAGGGGCTCCAAGGAAGCCATCAACCTTTCAGTGTTCGAATAACCCTAAACCCTAATCACTTTGCCTACTTCCTACTACATACTACCGTGGATTGAGGAAGTCTTGCACCACCCTATGTAGCCCCAATAATGGTAACTACAGTGCAGAATCCCAAGAGGTACCAAATTTGCTCCATCCACCGTATTACCTATTGTCCTCTGGCCATTACAAGCCTAAAAACAGAGTTACGGCGCCCCCACGGGCCTATGTGTTTAAGCACGTTCCTATGTATGAGATCTGAGGTCAACGCGCGCAAGACTACGGAAGAACGTCCATTTGCACGAAAAAGGTTGTAATTTCAGGGAATAGAAACACCATGATGTACCCCTCCGACGTCTGCTTTTGAGCATTTTGCCATGGTTGCGAGCGCATTTCGCAGCCCGGGGCCTACAGCGAAAACGGCGTTTTCGTTCACGCAGCTTTTGCTAGCTGTCCAAGCTAGTGCCTGTGGCCTTGCGCCACAAGCTTTGCCACACGTAGTCAAGCAGGCTGAAACCCTGTGCTGTCGCAGCAGAGCTTTTTACTGGCCATTTGCTTGGGCACGCAACTTTTGAGACCCTGCGCTGTCGCAGCTCACAGACGGCTCGACCATGGAGCGAAGACACCGCAAACAAGACGTACCTTTTGCAAAACTGCTGCGTGAGAAGCGGTCCTCACGGCGGAATTCACCCCCCCTCCAGACCTCCCCCCCTTGCATCGTCTACAACAGGAAGCATCAAAAATATGCAGAAACGCACGGGCCCGTAGTGGCGCCGTCACCAAAAACATGGCATGGGAATGGCTTAGGCCTGTTGAGGGGCAGACTCTTGAGGCGTGCTTGGTCAAAGGAAAAGCTACAACTGACTGGTGCTTTAGGGAGAAATGTGCGAGAAGGGGGCGAGAGGATGTAGGTACTATAGTAGGGAGATATATGGGCATTGCACCAGGATGGATATGGAGTTCTAAGCATGCGCTACTTGAGCACTGGCGAGACAACCGCCTTAGGAATCCCTGCAGTTGTGAACACTGAGGTAGTTTACTATTTGGGATAATGCAAAATGTAATTTTTGAAAAGTTGCCATACCTCCAAAAGTGCAAGGATCCTTATCACGGGCGGCACTGCGAATCTTAGCAGGCTCCGCAACACATCGCAGGGAAACCGATACCCATGAACACGGGATTGACACCCCAAAGGCTCTATCATCACGTGTATGCAGTGGTGGATGGGAATCAACGTTGATGCTTCTTCATACAGAACAGCTATGGGGATAATAGCATAACCCAGCTGTTGTGTAAACTGTCCGTCACTTCTACCCAAAGTCCAGAAGCTACCCCTAGCGCTCAGACCGAGTCTGTTGTACGGACAGCCGCTAAGACCCCGACAATGCAGATCGTCGCGCGAGGTAGGGGCGATAACCACCTGAATAGAAAGCTGCTGCAAGGGCAGTTAGGTTGAGGGTCAAAATTTTGGAAGCTGTCGCGGGTGAGTTGTTTTACCCTTCCCTAAACCAACCTAGAATCTCCACAAGCCCTAAACTCTGGAGTGTGGTACGCCGCGGCTGTGTGTATTTCAGTGTTTTTTATTCGCTTTAAGAATTTCTCTTCAGATTTTAAAGGGTTCTGTCAACAACGTTTCATACTGCAGTTCACCCTTGGCCGAGTTAGCTTAGCAAAATTTCCCCTAGCATAACTCATGTGACATAATAGAACTTTGATAAATGCTGGTGAGTATATTGAGTGAATCCTCGCCAATATGACCAGTTCAACTCGTATAGGCTGAAACTCTAAACCCGTGTGACGGCCAAGCATGCTTCATGGTCTGGCACTGGATGACGAAGGTTTGCAACCACTTGATGAAGCGTCCACGAAAAGACGCAGAAAAAAAAAAGCCAAGTCATACTGCCCATGAGCCAGTCAAGGGGATGATAGTGCATATTTAGTGCTTATGTTTTGAGACTATTACCGACTGTTACCCATGCTTGCTTTTGGGAGGTTTTCAGGACATCTAGTGTTTGGGGTTTAGGGATAATACCTACAGTCACCTATGCTTTCTTTGAGAGGATTACAGGGCACGCCCAGTGGGATTTAGGGACATTAGCGACTGTCACCAATGCTTCCTTTGAGAGGATTCTACGGGAAATCTTTTTCAAAAATTCTTAGATGCGCATCGATCTTCTAATTCTACACTTGGCGGCCTGTGCTTCCTTGGAAATACTTGGAGATTTCACGTACTTAAAACTTATAACCCAAATGTAGCCATAATATCTGTGAAGGTTATCAGGCAAGCATCGCGGTCCCCTTTAATTGATTTTGCAAGGATCTTTTTGGGGAAGTTCTCACTTGCAAATGAAATCCGCGAGGTTCAAAGCTAAGGGCTGTGAAAGTAAGACAAAAACTAGGCACCCCAACACTGATGGGGCACCGCACTTGCGGATCAAAGAATCAGGGTCAAGAGCCGGGGTCTAGGGGGGGTCAGGAGGTAGCCTATAGCATCTTTCATACATATGGAAATGGCAAACAAGTAGGCCCGAGTAGGCATTTTCTGCAGGTATGGTAGTGATGAACGAGACCCTACTTATTAGAAACTACAGAAACGCTACTAGTGCGGCTTGGTCTGGACCAAAACCCCAACCTGCTAAAGTGTATCTTCACCCCAAAATGCTGTTGGCCTCCAAGGCAACGCAATTCTGGCAAAGCCGATAGCACTCTATAACCCTAAATCCAAAACCCTAAAGCCTGTGTAACTCTACATACCCCTATAACCCTATGTGAGCCTAGTATCCCTCTTAGTAACCCTAGAATGCTCCCCCATGGATTCACGTGGTTTAAGGTTTAGGGTTGAATCAAATCTAGACCCTAAGCACCCAAACCACTGAATACTCGATACTTCAAAAAGGACACCCTTAATATCCCAAACCCTAAACCCTGAAGACCCCTTGTTCCCTACATTCCCTACATTGGACATACCCGAAACCCTAAAACATAAACCCTGAATACCAACCGTCAAACCCTCAAACTTAAAACCTACACCCCTATAACCCTAAACTGGGGGCCTCACCCTTGCTAACCTCCAAGAGGCGCGCCGCGTCTTCACCGGTCAAAGGATCGACCGCCTCGGAAGCTCAGCTTTGGGGGTTTTGAGGTGTAGGGTCAGGTGTTGGCTTTAGCTTAAGGGCATAGACTTTGAGGTTCAGGGTTTATGGGTTTCGGGCTTCACTGTAAGGTTGAGGAGGTTAGGGTTTGGGCTTTGGGGTGTTTAGGGTTTGGGGACCCTAAATCTCAACCGCTTGGTCTGGGCACTGGCTTGCCTACTGTCACAGACCGCGATGGCAAAGGCTTGCAAAGCGCTGTGTGTCAATCCATGCAGCCGTTGCCAGACCTTAGGGTTTGGGGGTTTCAAGGTTCAGTGGTTTGGGGTTAGGGGACTACAGCCTAAGGGTTTAGGGTGTTGGGGTTTAGGGTTTAAGGTTTAGGGCTTTAGGGTTCAGTGCTTCGGGCTGCTCGAACTCGCCCCCATGGCCTTCAAACTGCTGCATCGGCATCGGGAGACTGAGCAGCTTTCCAGAGCCTTGCTGCACTTTGCAGCCAAGATGCTCCTTGAGCTAGCAGGGTTCTTGGCCCTGCATTTGGCTCTCAAAACTTTTTAGGGTTTAGGGTTTTGGGGGGCTGAAGGTTTAAGGGTATAGGGTTTAGGTTTAGGGTTTGGGTACCCTAAACCCTAAACCCTAAACCCTAAATCGTGTAGGGCTACTGGTTTTGGGGTTTAGAGTCTAGGGGTTTCGGATCCAGAGCTTAGGGCTTTGGGGTTTAGAGTTTAGGCTCTAGAGGTTAGGGTGTAAAGTTCGGGGGTTGGGGTATCGGGACATGGTAGATGACCTCCGACCAGCCACTACATGTGCTTCATGTGTCAAAGCGACTATATCACCAAACAAGGTTATGTCTGCAGCCGCTTCTTGTGACCTTGCCTGCTGAAGGAACCCCATGGGCTTCCTGGAACGCTTCATGGAAGCGGGCTGTGGGCATCTTGGTGGCAGGGCCAAGCCGTTGGCTGGCATCACTCTGGTTCGTGCTCTGTTCAATAGGCAGCAGCACGGGATAAGCACATCGGATCGCGGATATCACTGTCATCACCACATTAGCCAGAAAGTTGGCGCTGTCTTCCGGAGCCGGGGACTGGCTTTAGGTGCGGGCTTCGTAGCTACGGACTTCGGATCTAGGTCTCAGGGCTTGGCCTTTGGGGTTTAAGGGTTAAGAGAATAGCCGCCTGCACTTGCGCAAACCCTCCATCGTCCCATAGCTAACCACCCCTTCAACTAACCCCCAAGATTCCCCGTAATTCCGGGTACTATAGGGGGGGGTAGTGGCGGAATGAATAACAACTGCTTCACACCCGAAACTGAACCTTTAGGGTTAAAGGGAAGCTTTGAAAATTATAAGCCCCCAAACCCTAAACCCTAAACCCCAAGCACTAAAGCCTGAACACCCAAACTCTTCGCCGTACGCCCTTATGGGATGGATCCCTGGAGTTTAGGGTCTAGGATTTAGGGCTCAGGGTAGCCCCATGCAATTCCCAAAAATCTAATACTTTCAATTTCGCTCTCAACCTTGAACTCTGAGACATTCCACATTCCTTCGTACCCTGCTGACAAGCAGGCGTCACCAGGCCTTCTGTGGGCTAAACTGGAACTGTGAGACATCTGCGTTGCTTCGGCTTTGCGGGTGTGTGTGGGGGCGGGGGGGGGGGAGGGTGGTGGTTGGGGTTAAGAGTTCAGGGCTCAGTATGTCACCCCATTTCCTGCAAGCAGCTATGCGTCCACTCACCAATGGTATTAAACGACCCTATGTTATGCGCTCACCAACACCATAATACTCCCTCCCAAAATAACAAAGCCCCCAGCCCCCCTCATAACAAACATGCCCGATATAGTGCCACTATATAATCGAGGTATCCTTGCAAATCCTACCTCATGCAGATGAAAGCAACCCCAACATCCCAGGTTTTCTATTTATTTCCCACTTGATTTGCCATTACTGGGATGATATCCATAACCCTACACCTACCAAACAGACCCTATAACTATCATATAACAAGGTCCCATTTCAGGTTGAGGCAGCTAAAATCTAAACCTCAATACCTCAATCTAAACCCTCAACCCTAAACCCCACATGCCCAAGCGCCCCGCCGCAGGATCGCAATCAAACAGCGCACGGCCTCGGGGGCACAAATTTTGATGTAGGGGTTTGATGTAGGGCAAGGTTTCGGGATTAGGGCTTAGGGCTTAAGACCCTATGTCCCCTAGAACCCCTTAAAGGGAAGCATGTGGGCCCTTATAGTAGTGGCTTTCATCTCCAGACCCTAAACCCTAAACCCTAAACCCTGAACCCTAAACCCTGAACCCTAAACTGCCTGAACCCTAGATCCGTAAAATCCTAAATCCTTAAAACCCTAGACCCTCCAAACCCCAAATCCGTAAAAACCTTAAGCCCTAAAAACATCTTGAAACCCTAAACCCTTAAAACAGCTTCTTAAAACCCTAAATCCTTATAACAAACCAAACCCTTCCCATCTCCAGACAGCCGAAACCTGGGGAGCCAGCCAAGCTCCAGCGCCTCACTGCCCGGCCGAGGGCTGCGGAAGGACACGGCCAGGCCCAGCTCGCCTTATAGGGATTTAAGGAGATTTTAGGGGATTTAAGAATTTAAGGGGATTCAAGGGGATTTAAGGGGATTCAAGGGGATTTAAGGGGATTTAAGAGGATTTAAGTGGATTTAAGCGGATTTAAGGGGATTTAAGAGGATTTGAGGGGGTTTTAAGGGATTCAAAGGGAATTAAGGGGATTTAAGGGGATTCAATGCGGATTTAAGGGGATTTAAGCGGATTCAAGGGCATTCAATTGGATTTAAGGGGATTTAAGGGGATTCAAGGGGATTCAAAGGGATTTAAGGAGATTGGAGGGGATTTAAGGGGATTTAAGAGGATTTAAGAGGATTCAAGGGGATTTAAGAGGATTTAAAGGGATTTAAGGGGATTTAAAGGGATTTAAGGTGATTTAAGGAGATTTAAGTGGATTTAAGGGGATTTAAGGGGATTTAAAGGGATTCAAGGGGATTTAAGGGGATTTAAGGGGATTTCAGGGGATTTCAGGGGATTTAAGTGGATTCAAGGGGATTTAAAGGGATTTAAGGGGATTTAGGGTTTTTAAAGATTCAGGGAGTTATGGACTTAGGGACTTCGGGATTTTAGGGATTTAGGGATCTTAGGGAGCTATGGACTTAGGGACTTAGGGATTTTAGGAACTTAGGGACTTAAGAGTTTAAGGAGCTAGGGATTTTAGGGATTTAGGGATTTAGGGATTTTAAGGATTTTAGGCATTTAGGGATTTAGGCATTTAGGGATTTAGGCATTTTAGGGATTTCAGGGATTTAAGGATTTTAGGGATTTTAAAGATTTAGGGTTTAAGGAATTAGGGCTTAGGGTTTAGGGTTTAGGGTCTCAACTCCTAGTATCCCCCTTAAAAAGCCCCTATAATGCTCCACTGCATAATCCCCCTTGCAGGAGTTTAGACTATAGCTCTTAAAGGGTTTAAGGTCTAGGGCTTGAGGATTGAGGGTTTAGGGCTTGGGGGTTTAAGGTTCTGGTTTTAGGGCTGGAGGATTTAGCATTCTGGTTTTTTTTGGGCTTGAGGACTTAAGGTTTCGGGCTTAGGGCTCAGGATCTCACGAGGAAGTTTAGGGTTGGCGTTTTGAAGTGTCTGGCTTAGGGTTGAAGATTTAGAGCCTAGGATCTAGGATTTGGGATTCAGGTTTTAGGGTTTGGGACTTGGCTCATACTCAAGGTGTGGGATTTCGAGTTCGGGGATCAGAGCTTAAGGGGATTGGGGTTGGGATTTAGGGTCTACGGTTTGGGTGTTATGTGCCTCCTGACACCCTCATCCCGAAAGGCATCGATCATCCCTATCTGATCTTTACCCTTTAGGATGGGTTGAGGGCTTACCAACTAGTGGGCTCCCAAAAGAGCCTCTTAGGGCCAGTTAAGGCCAACACGGGCGGGGTAACCAGGGGATCCTACGCTTCATTGGAAGAACATTGCGGCGGCGTTCTATACCTGTACACTATGTACCATTTAATTGTTACGGAATTGAGGCAGTACCATGCCTACACCGCAAAATCCCAAACTCGACCTCTAAGCTCCCTCAACCTGGAAATTCTTACCATAACTTGAAGGTCCCGAAAAAGGGTTAGTGCTGTTTTGGCCCTCGTTTACAAAAATCCTCTGCTTAGGAATGCCCAGCTCACAAATCCAATGAACTCTTCAAATCGCCGAAGTCCAAGTCGCCTTTCCCTTCCTGGACCACGAAGACCTGCCCAGCTCATGATGGACTTTATAAACCCTAAACCCTGAACTCCCTAAACCTTAAACCCTAAACCTTAGGGTTTGGGGCTTCGGGTCAACCCCAAACACTTTCAAGAATCTCTGCCTGCGTTGTGTGCCTGCTTTTGCCGAACAGTTATGGTTTAGGGTGTAGAATTTACGGTTACAATAAGCGAGATTGCGCAGGGATTCTGCAGACCACATTCGCGAAATGTTGGACCTTGCTTGGCACAAGCTTCACAATATGGCACAACATGCTACGGCGCGCCAACGCAGTAAGTACTGATATGCGAAACCATCTACCTGCGCAATGTTCTAGATTCGCTTTCAACAGAAAGGTAGTGGGACCAGTGGGCCCTTGACAAGTTCCACTTAGTATCTGGCTTCTTCAGATTCATACATCTAGATGAGCTTTGGCTATCTTTGACCATGGTCCATGCGCAGAGCCCAGGTGTATACTGCCTAGCTGTACCGGGAGGGAATACAATTAGTAGAGAATAGGAGAATATATTCCCCGTATAACACCTACATGACTTGTTTCCTTTAATCTCTACACCCTACACCCTAAACCCAATATAACCCTATACTACCCTATATTGCCCCCATCTTCCCTAAACCCTAAACCCGAAACCCTTATTCCCTAAACCCCTAGCAAGACAAAGTTATGTCAACAGCACAATGAATGCGAGGATGCTCCGAGCCGGAACCTTCCACAGTCCAACATCACCCCCCAAACTGCGGTTTCGGGCTTAGGGTTTAGGGTTAAGAGCATAAGCTAACGAACATACAATCCACAAACCCCAACCCTAAATAATACCAATGTACTCCCCATACATCGATATATAAGCCCTACGTAGCTCCTACTTCTTGCGCCGCACTAAGGAATGGACCTGGATTCTGCTTCCCCTCTGGCTTACACACCAACGAAACAACAGGATCCTTTCGAAACTTGACAGGACCCGTGCACGGAACTCTACAACAACAGCTCACGAATGAACCCAACTAGAACTTTCAAGCCCAAACGTGAAAGATAGCTATTGCACATGATCAGCTGAAGAGGGAGAGTCTCCAAATGTATGTGTCAAGAATGTACATAATGATGTAACTTGATATACCTATACTCCCTTCCAGCGTTGCTGAAAGCTGGCCCTCATGAGAAACCATCACTAGATGGCATGGGACTGATTATGACAGCATCTGCGTAGCTTTACTAGCTAGCGGTGGTTGGAGATGAAGGAACAGGACATGGGGATTGCCCATGTGTCCACCCGCAATTTTCCACTTTCACCTCTTTCGACAGCTATGTAGGTGGTTCAGGGAAGATGGACATAGTGTCTTGCATTGATTGAAAATCTGCCTGGGAATCCATACTGCAAGATAAATCCACAGCCCAGAAGGCCCTTCACTCCATGGATAGCTGTTAAGACATACAAGGTGGTAGGGCCAGCAACTGTTCTCATACTTTCTTCAAGATGTCACATGCAATACACTGATCATTCCCCGCATCCCTCAGGATACTTCCGGTTTGGAGCGCCCAAAGCTGTAAGCCCCAGGTCACCAGAAACCCGGCCTAAGCCTCTGAATCCTATCCCAAACCCCCTAAGTCTCCTACACCCTAAATCCTAAACCCCCTACAACCCTGCACACCTTCAACACCCTATACACTACTAAACCCCCTAACTTGAGCCTAAAATCCCCGCTTAAAACCCTGTACCCTGACTTCCACACACCAAATCGTAGTTTCCCAAAATAGTGGGACCCCAATACAGACCCCAAAATACTATAGTCCTCATTATGGGGACCCCCAAAATGGTACCCCTAATTTTGGGAAAACCCTAAATCCTAAACCCTACATATCCCTATATAACCCCTATATATACCCCTTTAAAGGGTACCCCTAATTTTGGGAAACCCCCAAATCCTTGTAGCCCAGCCTCCTCCACCTCAGGCTGTGCTTCGAGAATTCGCTTCATCTCCTCGGCCCGGGGAAGGACTGGGGATTTAGGGATTTAGGGTTTAGGGTTTAGGGTTTAGGGTTTAAGGTTTTTTTGGTTTAGGGATTTAGAGGGCTTTGGGGGTTTGAGGGTATGTTGGGGCTGTATGGTTGAGGGGTTTAGGGTGTAGGGTTTTTTGGGCTTTAGGCTTTGTCTGGGTTGCTGTTAAGGACCTTCAGGCAAGTTGCTGTAATAAGGAAACCCTATCATTTACTATCCACCCATACTATTGTAACTCAACTTAAACTCTTTAACAACAACCCTGTTGAACCCTAACCCTAAGTCTGAAACCCTACACCCCAAACCCACAGAGGAGAACAAATGAGGGTTGTTCTAAAGGTCCTTGTAAAGAAGGGGCCATTGGGAATACACTTCGTTAAAAGGGGGTCCTAACCAAACAGGGAACCTACATTATGGTCATTTGGGGGACAGGTATTTTGAACAACTACCAAATGAGTTGTTTAGGGTTTGGAAGGATGAAGGTTTGGGGAAGGGGGCTCAGGCTCTGAGAGTGCTTCTCGTGGGGGCTGCCCACTTGCAGGGTGGGGACAATAACTAAGAGTTTCTAAAAGTTCTGGGTCTGGGGTGTAGGCTTTAGGGTGGAAGACATTGACCCCTAAACCCTAAACCCTTATCCCAAAGTTCTGGTGCTCAGCGGGTCCTACACAGGAGGTTGGCTCCAGCAAAACCAGCTTGAATCGACCCCAAGAGGGTCAACTCAAGTAGTTTTAGGGCAAATATTGCTACCTCTAACCGCAAATACCTGCAATTCAGTAGTACTTAGGCCTTAATTACCAGGTATAACCCCTATGACTGTAGCTACTTTGGGAGGGGGGGGGGGTGCAACGAGGACTTAGAGGAGTATGAGAATCACAGCTGAGGGTCTTAGGGTTTCTGGCGTCGATCTCCGAGGTGGGGGTACCCTGAGGTTCTTGCTAAGGTCGTGGAGAACCCCTTGAAATCATAAGCGTCATAGTTTTCAACGGACCTGAAAACCTGGAGGATTCGTACACCATTCAATCCTGACGTTGCAATTATTGAAAACAGATTTTGGAACCTTACACCTCGAGAAGCTAACGTTATACTTGACCATAAGTGCCCGCTGCTGCCGGAGTCTCATCGAGGGTTGCCGGTAGCTTCCCTGAAAGGTCAGCGTGGACCTGCAGATAGCATAGGCTGTACCTAGCCGCCTACATGCCATGTCGAATCGGCAACACAGAATTCTATCACATCCTTCGCCCTAAACCCTAGAGACCTGCCTACAGCAGAGGCCCGGATGGGCTGTAAATCCACATGCAACTCTACAAAGGGCCTGGGGGCTGTGCTACAGCAAGCAGTCAAGCGTTCGCGCTGCTGCTTGTATGGCGTCAGGGTCTTTCAATCATGGCCTGAGTCAGGCTAGATACGGAGTCTTCCTGAGGAGCATAGCTTCCAGGCTGGGGCCACACACGGTAAGACCCCCACAGCAAATTGACTAGATCCATGAATCCTAAACCCTCAGTCCTAAACCCTAGATTATGAACCTTAAGCCCACGTCCTAAACCCTAGATCCCGGAACCCTAAACCCTACAGCCTCAGAAGCCGAGTATACAGCAACCTCAACTTCGGCTTCCGGATTGACAATCTGACTCCCTTCACGAAGGTACTAGCTGCAGCTCGTTTACCTCGTAGTGGTTCATATGAGCTATAGTCTAAACTTCTAGTATCCCTCTCAACGACCCCTGTGGTACCCCCCCTGTATGGTCACCTAAATAACCCCCTTCAAGGAGTTTTGAAGCAAGGTAAGGATGCCACAATCTGAGGTATGGTGCCCTCCTTGGGGATGTGTCGGCTGCGTGGGTAGAGTACGGTGGGGCGTGTTCAGGTTCTGCCTATCAGTGGATGGAACTTGGGGAGGGGGGTTAGCGTCTGTACAAGTATCAGTGTAGCGATCCACTTCCTCAGTCCCTAGGAAGCAACGAGCAATAAAGAGTCCCATTCTTCATTTGCAAGACCCTCGCATATGAAACTTCGGGAGCCCTCCTGCTGACAAACCCACAATACCAAACCCTACGCGCAAGCCCCAAACCATTCACTGCAAACTCAACACCCCGACCCTTGAAACCTCTGCCCTAGGGGTCATAGCATCTAGACCATGGTGTTCAGGCGGGCAGTCATACAACTATGCAAGGAAGATGAAGAAATAGTACTTGTTCATATCAGCAAATACTCACACTCCTTTACCAGCTCGGAACCCCAGGACCCTCAACCCTCAAATCTATATCATCATCATCATTTCTTATTCCCCATAACCATGGCTTAAACCCTAAACCCTAAACCCAAGACCCTCAACCCTACCCCCCAAAACCCTGAAGGCACCATGGGAAGGTGGCCTTCCGGCGGCTGCGCTTCTGGCCTGGCACAAGCAGCAGGGTTTAGGGTTTAGGGT
>CAJNIZ010032813.1:61090-71489 GCA_905231905.1 Symbiodinium pilosum | reverse complement strand
TAGGGCTTAGGTTTTAAGATTTAGGCCCGAGGGAAGAGCAACAAGGAGGACGTGGGCTGGGCAAATAAGAACACAGACAAACACACTCACGACAGCGATAAGAATAACTCATGATCCTAAATTAAGGCCCTTTTGTGTATGTTCCTAGAAGGAATTTCAATGCTGAGCTCCTTCAACTTTGTAGAGTGTTGGGCTTAAGACTTTCGGGCTCAAGGGCTCTATGTATGTATGTATGTATGTACGTAAGCTGTAGTCTAAGCTCTAGCTGTTGCTGAGCGGGGAGGGCCAGCATCTGACATAGCGAATTTATGTTGCTCAGGTGCTGTATTGCAGTTTCCCTAAATAGAGGGGGCCCCAATATAGATCACAAAGTAAAGCAATCCTTTTTCTTGCGACCCCGAAAAGGCACCCCAAATTCTGGGGAACTACTATATACGGAGTGTGTAGGCAACGGGGTCTTGAACGTGGCTGGTGCAGAGTTCAAGCATGTGAGGCTTCTAGGGTTTAGGGCTTAGGGGTTTAGGGTTTAGTGTTTAGGGTTCAGGGTTTAAGGTTTAGGGCTTAGGGTTCAAGACCTTACGGTTCAGGCTTCAGGGGCTTACCCTAGGGGTCCAAGTACCCAATAATCATATACCTACCCAAAATCTGTACTATAATTACTATTACCCAAACCCCAAGTACCTAATTATTGAGTACATGGATCCTAAACCCTAAACCCTAAACCCAAAACCCTATATCCCCTTTAAAGGGGACCTAATTAGGGTTTAGGGCTCAGGGGCTTGGGGGTTCAAAAGCTTTCTGTTGCGGAAGGCTTTGGTTCCACAGGTGACTGTTAAGACTACATGGCAGTTTCCCTAAATAAGGGAACCCCAATATAGACCCTAAAATATTAGAGTCCTTATTAGGGTTTCGGGTTTAGGGTTTAGGGTTTGGTACCCCTAATTTTGGGAAACCCCCACATGCTTTCGGAATGGAGGTGTCATTGCAGCTTGAACGAGGAAGCCCCTTAGTGAGCGATGTAAGAGGCCGCTACCTGAATAGCTGCCGTGGTGTTCTCACGGTCTCAATAGGAACAAATTTGTCTAGCCCAGCGGAACTGAAGATGCCATTGGTAGTGGCTAGTTCCTTGTGGGCATATTGCAGAATGGTTACAAAATGATCGACA
Source organism: Symbiodinium pilosum (assembly GCA_905231905.1). NCBI lineage: Eukaryota > Dinophyceae > Suessiales > Symbiodiniaceae > Symbiodinium > Symbiodinium pilosum. The sequence continues at coordinate 70,324 of CAJNIZ010032813.1, read as the reverse complement.
CTAAAAAATTGCGACAAAGAAGTTAATGTTGTCGCTTCAACAAAGGAGACTGTCATCTTACGCTGTTCTGGGGCTCTAGTATCCCCCTTGAAATACACTACTTACTTGGAAGTTTCCGAAAAGGTCACCGTAAAACCCCTCAAGGGAACCTCGGGAACGACTTTACTAGATCCATATGGTAGTTTCCCAAAATCCGGGGGCCCCAATGTATACCCTATAATGCTATAGTCCTTATTATGGGGACCCCCAAAATGGTACCCCCAATTTTGGGAAACTCCCATATACCTCTAGGTGTCCTGAGGGCACCCCTTTTCGAGAAGACCTGAAACCCCAAACCTTCAAACTCCAAGCCCTATGCCCTAAACCTGAAACAGTAGTTTCCATTTCGTGTACAGTTCCTATGTTGCTCACTAGAGGACTCCTCATGAAAGTTAAGCTACTTCCTGTCCTATGATAACCCCTACGAAGCACCCAACAAAGCCTCATCAGCCAGGCTGAAGGGAGCCCCGCCGTACATGCCCATCTACCCTAATCCCTGTGCCCTATAAACCTTAAACCCTATATCCCTTACACCCCCTCTACCCCCTAAATCCCATGACCCGAAAACCCCATACCCCCTAAAACCTATACCCCCCTAAACCCTAAACCCCAACCCCATACCCCCCCATATGACCCCAACATAACACCAACATATACCCTATAATATAGTCGTTTCCACTTTCTTTCACATTATCCCCAGCTAACCCTAGACATCCCCCTAAACCCTAAACCCTCAACCCTAAACCCTAAGCCCTCACCATGGCCTTGCGTACTGCTGGTAGTCCCCTGCGGCCGGCGTACTGTAGTGCTGGCATGGAGCAGCCTTCGCAAAGCTGGGTTTAGGGTTTAGGGTTTAGTGTTCCGGGCATGCGAGGGTTTGGAGTTTAGGGCCCATGGCTTGGAGATTAGGATTTAGAACTCAGGAATGAGTTTCACGGGCTTAGGGTTGAGAGGTGGGGCTAGAGTTCTGGGGTTGGGGTGTAGGCAGGGAGCTTAGGGAGGCTGAGTGAATAGCTGGACAGCTGAATGATCTTCATGGGAGCTTTATGAGTGTAAAGAGTTTGCCAGGTATATGTATAACCGCGATGTTGGCGTTGCTTTGCTGGTGAAGCTGCATGGCATGCAGCATGCGCATCAGACACTACGTTCGCCTGAGTAAACACACCCAAAGTTCTGCCCGCCCCTTACTGTGCTCAGGTTTGCCTAGATAACATCTTTTTTGCTTGGGGGTGGGGGGAGTGGTGCCGAAGAATGGCGTGACCACATACCCAGTTTCAGGTTTACGGTAGGTTGCTACCCATGCTTGAAGATGGACAACAAATTTGACAATCAGTCAGCATCTGTGTCTGGGGTTGGCTGTAATCATAGTGCAGTAGGTATGGCATGGCTTCAGGGGCTCTAGGCCCGAACCCCAGACACAAACCCGAAGCACTTGGCACAGTATAGGCTAAGGGCACAGTATAGGCTAAGGGCTCAAAAGGGGCTGTTATAGAATAACGTTGCCTCAGGCTGAAGCTGGGATTAGGGTTTAGGGTTTAGGTGGAGCGGATGTCTATTTCGATCCCTGCGATGCCCTGCAGAGGAACCCGATTTCCCTCCCCACTCCCACCTCAAGCATTGCGAAGCTTCAATAACCACGCAGTTTAGGGTTTAGGGGCTTACGGTCCTGAATGTAGGTACCTGTGTTCTTTCCACTTACCTTCCGCCTAAACCCCTTAAACGTTTCCTTATAAAGGACCGGCAAGACCCACCAGGACGTCCCAAAACAATGGGCATATGCGCTGCTATCATGGGTGTTTGGCCAGTCTTCCCGTCTTGCTTGAACCTTACATGTCCCTGAAACAGCTGGGAACCTCCTTGGGGCGTGATATAGAAGGGGTTGGTTATGTAAGCCCAAGCCCTAAATCCCTAACCCAACATCCATAAACCCTAAACCACTAAACCCTAAACCCCAAACCCTAAACGCTAAACCCTAAACCCTAAATCTCAAACCCGAAATCCTAAACCCTAAACCCTGAACCCTAAATCCCAAACCCAAAATCCTAAACCCGAAACCCTAAACCCTAGACCCTAAACCCTAATTCCAAAACCCAACATCCTAAACCCTAAACCCAAACTCCCAAACCCGAAATCCTAAACCCTAAACCCTAAATCCCAAACACAAAATCCATAACGGAAGCAGCTTTGCCTGATGCCCTGCCACCATCGGCGCGGGCGCCCCAGCTGCTGGGCGAAGACTCAGCCGCAGGGCTGTTGATAGTGTTTAGGGGTTTTGGGGTTTAGGGTTGAGGGTTTGTTGATAGGACCGAAGGCAGGTATCTTATCACTATATGTAATATGCATATGTATACAGTGTAAAAGATATAAATATAAATCTATATGGTATGATATGTATGTGTATAGATATGTGTATATATATATATATGTTGCTGTATATAATGTATATCATATGTACCTCTCTCTCTCCATATATATATATATATCAGGTTCAGTGGTTGGGGTTTCGGGTCTAGGGTTCGAGGATTTGGGGAGTATGGTAGTTTAGGGTTCTTGGTCTTGGGGTTTAGGGCTGGGGTATCACAAATACATGTGTATATATATATATACACACCACATATGGTAGATAGGGTTGTTGTGAGTAGCAATAATGAAGGGGATGGAAAACAACATGTGCATGAAGGGGACGATGGGCTTGTATAAAAGGATCAATGTAAGGGATTATGTAATCTCGGGCACCCTAAACCCTAAATCTAAACCCTAAATTTGGTTAACCCTAATTAAACCCTACAGTAAATCCTAAACCCTAAACCGAGACGTGCAGGGCCTGGTTCGGGAAAATCCGTCTCTCCAGTCTGCACCCCAAACACTCCGCACAACCGTGCCAAAGCAACAGAGGAAAAGATTTCCAGTAGCGGACCCGCAGATAGAAACTTTTTTGGGATCGTGCAGATAGAAAAATTGTTAATTTTCCCAACACCACCCCAAAAAAAAATTGTCTAGGGCACGGTGCAGATAGAATTCCTTTTCCAGAATCCCGCGGGGTGCAGATATAATTTAGAGATTTGTCCCGAAAATTGACAAACGCGACGCAAAGAAGTTTGGCAACTTTCAGCGTAGATAGAACTTGTTGCGGAAATGCTGGTTGCTCATGAATTGTTGTCCCGAAAATTGTAAGAAACGCGGCGCATTAGACATTTTTGGGAACTTTGCCCCTGCAGATAGAATTCTTCGTGCGGTGCAGATACGTAGATATGAAAGATCATGAGAATTGTAGAAAACCATGTAAAAATCATGAAAAAACGATGAAAAACATGAAAATGGATAATTATGAAAGATGTTGAAAACAAAATGAAACTGATGAGAAAAAGATGAAAATTCATAAGCAAAACTATGAAATAGACTGAACAAAAAGCACAAACATGCATGAACTATCATGAACATCAGGAAAATGATCATGACAAATCATGAACAGTGATTAAGTAGCATGATGGAATCCTGAAAAATCATACGTACTTATGTAAAGTAATTGTTGAATTGTATTTGGGTCTTGTCACTTTCATGTGGGTTTAGTGGGAGTGCGGTACGTACGTATGTTAAGAGCCCAAACCCTGTGCACCCCCTGCGTGGTTACACCTTGTGTCTTGAGCCCTGTGAGGTTTGCAGGTGTCGAGATCTTCAACGCGGAGCATCCGTACCCAGATCTTTGCAAGTCTCTGACTTACGTAGGAGATAGAGTTTAGGGTTTAGGGGCTTCTAAAGGAGCCTCAATGTCATCTTGAAGTCTTTTTCAGGCACCAGAAATAAACAAGAGTTCTAGAAGTGTAAAAGTGGTAATTGTCCCTATGCAACCCCAATGAAACTTCTGTTTCCATTTGATGTTCCCTGCTCTTTTCCATGTGATTCTCCATTATTGGGGAAATGGCCATGTATAACTCCGGTGTAGGCCCGCCCTAAACCCTAAATCCTACACCCGAATCCCTAAACCCTACTCCCTAAACCCCTACATCAGATTCAGGGAGCTCTCAGGTGAGTACTTACCAGATCGGAGCCCTTACATGAGGCTTGTGTAAGGCTTCTAGGGGGGGGCACTCGGACTATATCAAGGCTATGTAAAGATTCTAAACTCCTAGTATCCCCCTTAATAAACTGGCCCCTATATAATCCCCTATATAACCCCCTTTAAGGACTATAGCTTATATGGAAGAAGCTATCCACAAGAATTTTAAACCCTAAACCCTAAACCCTAAAACCCTAAACCCTAAACCCTTGGAGTTTTTTTAGGGCCCAAGGTTTAGCGTTCAGAGTTTAGGGCTTGGGGGTTTTGGGTGTGGGTGTTTGGGGATTTCAAGGGGTTTCAGTCCAGGGTCGAGAGTTCAAGAGTTCGGCGCTCTTTACTTGCTGGTCTAGTCTAGGGTTGACTGGGGTTGCTGTCCGGTTCTAAAGGATTTCGTGAGGATTGAAAGGGTTGTGGTGAAACTTCAACGGATTTTGGGGAATCACGCATGGGCGACAGGGCAGCTTTTAATTTCTCAAATGAACTTAGAACATGTTTAAAACTCATGGGCTCCCTAAACCCCTAGAACCTGGACTCCTGCAACCTTAGCCCTAAGGCGGGATTGGGTCGCTTGAGGTGTCTACACTACTCAACAAAATAAAGGTTCATTCTCAAGGGCCCCGATTTACGGAGAGAACCGTTTCTCCGGCTTACCAAAGCCCAAAAATGTGGACAAAATATAGACTCGATGGTCCAAAGTTTGTAGTATTTATAGACGTTGTGAATCGCAGGGTTACGGTTCACTTTGAATTTGTAATGGGTTCCCCTACTAGGCCCGCATCACTTTCCCCCTAGGTTCCCCTTAGTTTGCCTTAATCAACCCTGGTTATCCCTATTTTGGCCTAATTAAGGGGTAGCCTAGATGGGCGGGTAGTATCGGGGGTTAGATAAGCAACCCATGAATTGAAGGTTCAGCGCGCATGATTCAGCTTAACTTTACTTATTGAAGGTCTGTTGAGCGGTTTTGGGGGCTCGGGGGACGTAGAAAGTGAAGGTAAACTTTGGGCTGTAAGGCAGGGTTTCAAGAAAAGTAAATGGTAGTTGGGGACCCCAATATAGACCCCAAGATACGATGCTTCTTGTTATGGGGTCCTCCAAAAAGGTACCCCAAATTTTAGGAAACCCACAAATACACCCTAAACCCTAAACCCTATACCCTTCATAGACTCATCAGTGAGCTAGGAAGCCCAGATATCAGTGCTTACTAGGCCTCAAGGAATCTTCAGGGCGGTAAGCCCTTAAACCAATTTAGAGGTTTAGGGTTTAGGGTTTAAGGGTTTAAGGGTTTGGGGTTGGTGTCTGGTGTTTAGGGGCTTAGGGTTGCCCTAACAAGACCCTGAGCCCCTAAACCCTTCAGGTGAGGCGATCCCTAAGCTTGATTCGAAGGATTGGACGACGGAATCTGCCAAAGGTGAGACCTCCAGAAAGTAACCGCGGCCATATAGGGGTCATATAGGGATATATAGGGGTTATATAGAGGGTATATAGGAATAATGGAAAATGCACGAACCTACTGAAGCCGGGGACATTCAATTCATATAGAAGCCCAAATAAGCACCAATACCATGCTGGGGTCTACGTGAGGTACGCTGTGCTATAATCATACTATGAATCCAGGACCATGATCTTTGCCCCTACATTAACCGCCTGACCCGGAACTCTGGAGCTTCAGTTCTAGACCAAGCCGTTAAAGACCTCTTGGAGGTGTTTAACATGAAGGTAGGCCGGTAAGCCATGTGCAACAAGAAATGCTAAACCCTAAACCCCTATATAAACCCTAAACCCTAAAACCGATTTGACGAAAATGAAGCAGCGTACCGCTTTTAGTTGCCCTCAGGCAGGTATAGGCGGGCACAGAAAAATTGAACAGCCCTTCTGAAAAGAACGCCTTCCAAGCTATGATCCTCTCATCCCGAACAATCTACTGGGGTTTTAGGGAATTTTAGGGTTTAGGGTTTAGTGTACTCCACTATCCTGAATACTTACAGTAAGCCTGCATACACCAAACCTCAAACCTTATTTTCTGTATCCAGAGCTGCAGTCACGTGAGCTGAGCTCCAAGCCCCGACGAATGTGAACTGCGATGAACCTAGGCAGCGAGCTTGGGTTTAGGGTTTACCCTAAACCATAAACCGTCCCCGCGACCCGCGAAAAGGTTAGATAGTAGGACTACATACAGTATACCCGAAAAAGTTGCCTTGGAAGCTCATGATTAAGGGTTTAGGGTCAGGATTACATCTGCCCTAAAAGACTGAAGTGGAGGACTCGCGTGCTAATTATTTTGAGGCTTCTTAGAGATCCTACGGACTCTGGGGACTGTACTGGGTCTACTATGGCAACCCCCACACCCCACCTCCCAGTACAAGAACCCCCGTCAAAAAGGCTTAAAGGGAAGTATTGGGATTATGGGAGATCATCGGAAGTCATGCTGATTTCAGGACTCCCCCCCCCCGCAAGGCTCCGGGGAGCGTGGACACGTACTCCACGTGCTCCACACCCTATTCTTTTGGGCTAGACCCCCACCCAGTAATAGCGGTAGAACAGGAATCTGTCGAGACCTTAATTTAATAGCCAGTATCTCTTCACGGTTGCTGGGTGAGGGCCTAAGCTACGCTGTTTTCCCAATCACATGCACATGTTGTTCTTTGAAGATCTGGAGTCTCAGGGGTTTACCCTAGACCCTCAATCCTATATACCCTAAACTTAAACCCTATATATAGAAATAAATGTACACAATCTAAACCCATAGAATTACCCTAAACCGTAGACCCCAGGGGTTTTGGGGTTTGAGTGGCGGATGTGTGCCTCCGGGTTGCAAGGTGGAAATACAGCTTTGTGCTCAAGCGTAGGTGGCAAGTGTTAGGGATGCCAACTGGCCCTAGGTGGGATTCGGGTTTAGGATTTAGTCTGAAGCTTATTTGGTAGTTTCCCATAATAGGGGGACCCGATATAGACCCCAAAAGACTATTCTCCTTTTTCTTGGGACCCCCAACAAGGTACCCCTAATTTTGGAAAACCCCCATGTAGGGTTTAGGGTTTAGGGTAACGGTGCAGCATGTACGTTTTAGGCCTGGCACTGCAGACTTGCCTCGGCCCTGAGCCCAGCACCCCAGCTGCATGTTGCGCTGGCGCTGGTTGAAATTGCCTTGTCAGGGTTTTAGTTTGGGTCAGTCGCATGCGGTCACTTATCAAAGCTAGGGTCCTATATGAGAGCTTTTCCAGCATGCGGGGTACCCTTTTAGGGGTCCCCATAACAAGGATTACAATATTTTTGGGCCTATGTTGGGGTCACCCTACTTACGGAAACTACTGTATTCAAAAGAGGAAAGGTACCTGCATCTTGCCTGCACCAGCTAGGTAGGCTTTGTACGGGTCAGGGGTCAAGTGGCAGCGCAGGTGATTTAGCAACGACATGGTGCTCAGGGGCATTTTCTTGAACGCCGAATGATGATGCCCTGCATAACCTATCGAGAAGCAAACAACTCAACATGCTGATGACTTGACATGTGAAACCCGTCTCCATTTGCACTTCTCGTCGGCTTGGAATTGGTCAGCAAAGATGTTTCAAAAAGGGCGAACGGAAGAGGAATTATTCAGATGGTAGGGATACATTCCATCAGCACATGACCTTCCCTTCGGGCAAAAACATCAGCTTGGGGCTGAATTCTAATGAGATTTAGAGAAGGCTTTCAACCGGTCTTACCTATAGTCCCCCAAGTAGATAGAATATGGCTTTGGGTATATTATGATGAGATCCCCATATACCCAATATTCTATCTACTTAAGGGGGACTATAATTCCACTTTCAAAGTGCCAGCTGTATTTACGGCCTACAACAGTGTGACGTAGTTCGGATCGGCCAGGGGAAGCCTTACTGCTAGGGTTCGGGGATTAGGATTTCACGGTTTTGGGATTGTGGGGTTCCTTCATCAGTGTAGGCGCCAAGGACCTGCAGCTCTTCACATCCCTTGTTGCCGGAGTCTCGAGTTCGACTTGCACTCTTTATGGGTTCGTGGTGGTCTCCAACTAGGGCTAATTGAGGGGGAATCTAGGGGGCTCGTATAGGAGGTAGTTTGGGGGTTTAGGGTTTAGGGCTTAGGGTTTAGGGTTTAGGGAACCTACCCTGAGGGTCAAGTACCTATTAATCATATACTTACCCAAAACCTTTACTAATACTACTATTACCCAAAACCTAAGTACCTAATTATTGGGCCCTTAGGGCTATGAATTCTGCAGGTTGCAAAAGGCAGGCAACAGAAGCTGGCCGGAGCCTGCCATTCTTCCGAAAAAAAAACTTTGCACACTGAAGCAATACCCAAAGGGTCCTAAGTACCCATATGAGCTGTAGCCTACACTCCTAGTATCCCCCTTAATAGCCTTATAGTAGGTCCCCTTAAGGAGTTTAGACTATAGTTCATATGGGGAATACTTACCCAAACCATAAGGGACATTACTACTACAGAAACCCTACTTTGTACCATATAGGTACTTTGGACCCTTTGGGATAAGCCTTGTCGCTGTGGCGTCCATGCACTGGGGGATGAGTGCTGGGATGCATGTATGTATCTATGCATATAGAGACCCAAAAATGCTATAATCCCTTAGGGTTTAGGGTTTAGGGTTTACTTTGTAGGGGCCCCATAGTGTTGGGAAACCCACATATATGCTGATGCTTTGATCCTCCTACTGCCGCTGCCCTAGCCCACACTCCAACTCATTCTGCTAATCCCACTCCCTCTTGTCGTTCTTCTGCCTATACCCTTCATCCCAAGACTACTCATGCTACTGCTGCTGCTGCTACTGCTGCTGCGCCTGCTACTACTGCTACTACTACTTCTACTACTACTACTACTACTACCACTACTACTACTACTACTACTAATACTACCACCACTACTACTACCACTACCACTACCACCACCACCACCACTACCACNNCTACTACTACTACTACTATTTTTCCTTGTTTTGTTCAGGAGGTCCTGCCGCTGTCACGTATTACACTCGAACTCCTTTAAACCTTCGCACTGTGGCCCGGGCTGCTGCGGGCTTGCTGCGGCCTGGCACGTGGGTGTTCTGACTCAAAGGTTCCGAACCAAAAAAAAAAAAGCAGCTCATCCCTCGTTTAGGGTTTAGGATTT
>CAJNIZ010032813.1:13990-41000 GCA_905231905.1 Symbiodinium pilosum | reverse complement strand
AGTCCCATGGGCCTCCAAGTACATGAGCTTTTAAATTTAGGGCTTAGGGTTTCTGCTCACAGCCTGGGAGAACTAAAGTCTCCCATGCCACTCCCAAAGACATCCGCTTACATACTTGGTACGGAATTGGTATGTCAAATGTGTATACATTTTACATGTTTCCGCCCCAATCATCTATGCGTGTTTCGTAGTTACCTGAAAGGTCCCTCCAGGTTACAGGGACATGAAGGCGGCGGTATGATGCTGGAGACCCCGAAACTGACAACAACTTCGACAACCTTATATGAGCTCGTGTATACATATATATATATATGTATACACACATAGGCGAACAAACCTGTATAGATGTACATGTACATATATATATATATACACACATATTTGCCTTATGATCCTTAGGAAGCAGTATACTGTACCTCAAGACACTTTGAACCCCCAAACCCTAAATCCTAAACCCTAAGCCCAAGTTTGTCAAATCATACAGGTGTCGCCAGATGCGGGTCTCTACATGACAGAATACACAAGCATAGGATTGTCTGGCACCTGTTCAGCATGATTTCATGTTCGAAAACGCAAACCCTAAACCCTAAACCCAAAACCTACCAGGCTGTAAGCCTGCCGTCATGAGCCTCTGAGTTTCCCTTAGCCCCTTCTCCGGAATGTAGGGTTGCGGGTTTAGGCTTTCTTACAGAGGTGTCTTGGATGAGAAGGCCATGGTGAGGCGTTAGGCCTTATGTGTGGGTTTTCCAGAATAAGGGGTACCGTTTTGGAGGTCCCCATGGGAAGGACTATAGTATTTTGGGGTCTATATTGGCGTCACGTTGTTTATGGAAACTACCATGTAGCTCCAGTTTCAATTCTATGTGCCATGTTCTTTTCCATTGGCTTCTCCACTATTCTATCCCTAAGGCGTTCTTTATTCGTATACAGCTCCTATAAGCCTCTTGAAGGCGCCCTATTCTCCACGTGCAAGTATGACCCCCCTAAATCCTAAGCCCCAAAACCTAAACTGTGGGGCAGGATGAGCACGGTGGGAGCGCTGAAGCCACGCGCAAGGCTTTCGAAGAACTGTTAGCTCGAGCCTTTGCGGCACTATACAATAGCAAAAACTTCAGTGTTTAGGACGCAGGGTGTAGGGTTCATGGGTTCTGTGATTTGGGAATGTATGTGATAACCAGAATGCAGAATGAAGCGGAAAAAGAAAGACGGACAATCAAGTGCAAGCTTTACGGCCAGGTAGTGCAAAAGCCGAAGTGAAAACAGGTTTTCGTGAGAAGAGCTATAGTCTAAACTCCTTAAAGGGGGTTTATAGGGGATTATATAGGGGGTATCATAGGGGTTATTAAAGGGGATATTAGGAGTTTACACAATGGCTCATATAAGTACCAGTATTTAAAAGCAGTACTGATTCGTAATGTACCTACGGAGTTTGCAGCATCCGGCGAACAGTTACAAATTGGCAAAGGGTTGGGCTATAGGAGTTTAAGGTATGAGCGGGTTAGGAGGGGAATTCTCCATGGTCCCTGGAAAGAAGATGCTACACCTTGGATGTTTGGGAATGTTTGGAGGGTTGTTTACCCATCAAGGGCAACATGATGAACAAGCCCTAAACCCTAAATCCCAAAAACTAACCCTACACCCCAACCCCTAAACGCTAAACCCTAAGCCTTTCTATGATGTGCAAGCCCGGGTTTTTTGAGGTGAGATCTTCTAGACAGATCGCCTTAGGTGGGGTTGTCAAAAGCCTTGAGGTTTGGGGTTTTGGGGGTTTGGGGGTTTTGGTGGTGCTGGCGGTTTCGGGGTTTGGGGGGTTTGTGGTTTTGGGGGTTTGGGGTTCTAGAATTTTGGGGGTTTATGGTTTTGGGCTTAGTTTGGGTCTCTGGACTCTTCGGCCCCTGATCTACAGGGTACGCCAAAAAGGAGCATGAGCTTTGCAACTTATACTCTCATGATCTCATTTGGGGGATCAGAGGAGTTTGAAGTGTCCTAAAATCCAGATTAGTACTTTAAGGGTTAACCTGTTGCGGTGCATATAACCCTGCCATACTTACAGCTAGCCTTTTGTCATATATAGATCCTTACCATAATTGAATTTACTGGTGGCTAGCAGGGAATAAAGAAGATAATCCCCCTGTAATCCCCCCAGTAAGTCATGGATGAACCGTTTTGGGGGCCACGAGATCAGCAGCTAGAGAGGGCTACCCCCTAAGATGCGCATCATCTTGAGGAGCAATCAGAAAAACTTATAGTTTTTGGCGCTCGGGCCGTCGATCTCCTAGCTTGGAGACCAAACAGGTCTGGGGGTGAAGGTTTCGGGTCAGGGTTCGGCCTTGTAGGATTTCGTGTGAAAGCCTAGAAATCTCGGCATTCTAGTATTGTAGTGGTGCTTCCGCTTATACAGGGCGTAGACGCTGGTGACTAAGCGCCATCTAAATGGATCCCCATTGGTTTGTTTTCTTTGCCCTAAGCCCTAAACCGTAGATGGGCTCCACGAAGGACTGTAATCCACATAGCTCTTTCCAACGGAAGCCCTGGGCCGAAGACAAGAAGTCATGGGCCCTTTCATCTTATAGTGACGTGGGGAAAATCCAAGTTATGACCATGGTATAGCTTGTAGTCCCTCAGAAGTACTACTAGATATAGAACACTTGTTTCGTGATGCACCTACACAATTTTTGACAGTATCTTAGCATGTAATAACACGAGACTGTACTTTTCCAAGTTGCCAAGGAAATTCATCACCGATTTTCGTTCTGCGAAATGGCTTGGACGCTGGGGACAGGCCAGTATGAGGGTATAGCAACCTAATCCCTAAACCCTAGACCCTAAACCCTACTCTCTAAACCCGAGCTACTGGTTAAGTCCTGTGAGAAGGAGGGTATGGTCAAGCATTTCTGTTAGGCAGAATGGGCTTTCAGGTCTCGAGCGTGGAGGAATTTACGGTGGCCTGAGGGTCCAATTGCCCAATAACTGAATATTTGGGTAGTTGGGTAGGGGAGTGAATCGCCATTATGAACCCCAAATGATAACCCCCTGTAATGGTACATATACATACTCATGTAACGGTACATATATGCCCTCCCACTCCCCCTTGAGCACAGAAGGCATTTGATGTGCAAACAATACTTTCTTTCCTCACATGCAAGAAACCTTTTACGGCCACTAGCAATTCCGAGGAGGGTCTTGGCAGTCGCGCGTTGTCCCTTCTCCGTGTGTATTTCTATGATTTAACCCTGCAGCGTTAACCATAGCCATCCGTGAGTCCGTGAGTTTGCTTCTGGTAATCGGTTTGCCTTCCCAAAAATTAATGCTCTCCCCCCTAGCCCATAATGTTGAACTACGCATGTCCTTCCAGAACAAGCGTCCAGCGAGCATCCGCTGCACCTAGGAGCATCCCCCCTAAACCGTAAACCCAAAATATGGTTCCTCGTTAATCTGTGGATACCAGAACCGCGCAAATGAAACAGAAGAAACCACACCTGGCTTTAGGGTTTAGGATTTAGGGTGCTCAGTCAAACATCAAGTAAGGGAACCATGTCATTCTCAACCTTATGCCCATATGGGGGTTTCTCAACATTAGGGCTACCTTTTGAAAGGGCCCTATGAGAAGGATTACAATATTTTGGGGTCAATATTGGGCTCCTCCTTTTATGGGAAACTATCATATACGCCTTGGACTTAGCTAATATCCTAGGTCTACGGCTTAGGGTCTAGGGTTTGGAGTCTAGGGTTTAGGGTTTAGGGGATAGGGTCAGCAAAGCTACTCCATGGAGGGCCATGGGTAACTGCGGGCTTAAGCTCACCTGTGTTTGTAATCCAGTCATAGATCATACGCCCTCAAAGTCTGTTGGTGTGATTCTTCCGTATTCTCATATCCACTGGAGGAGGGTGTATATCGGTGTTACAAGCACTTCATTACAGTGACAAGTCAGCTTTAAGTTATCCATGCGCTTTCAGGTATCGAGCTTTTCAGGACAACGCATTTCCTAGCCCAGGGCCCTTCAAGATCTCCAGGGAGATGCTTATTGATGTATTTTACATGATATTGTAGTTTTAGGGTTAAGGGATTAGGTTATCTTGAGTTTTTCTGCTTGGGCTAGGCTTTTGTGAGCCCCAGAAACAGTCGTGCCCTGAGTCAACCCTAAGATGCAAGTCCTATCCCCCAACCTTACTAATTACCGCAGAAACCCGAAACCCTAAACCGTGCACCCTAAACCGAGTCCTCAAAGCCATAGGGCCGTAGTTCTTCGTCATTGCTGCCAAAGCCCGCAAGCAAGCTTCCAGAACTCCAGTTGAAGAAGTTCGGCCCGAACGTGATTCATTTGAGCGATTGAGAAGCAGCGTTCAGAATGATAAAATCCGCTGTTAAACCACATAAAACTATGAGCACCCCTCATTTTCTGACCTATAAACGCTGAATCCTTAAACAGAAGCCCGACACCTTTAATCGGAGGTAGGTCTCTTTTGAGTCAACCAAAGAGGAAGCACGTTCTTACCTCCAAGCCCCAGACCCTAAACACTCTGACAAAAAGGGCCCGCTAGCTAGCCCTGAACCCTGCAGCCCCTACAACCCTTGTAGGCCCAAGCAACTCGCGCTGAAGCCTTAATCTAGTTTTAGGGTACTTAAACCTAAACCGTATTTGATTTGAGGGTACTATGGAACCCAACATAGAGTAAGATTATACCCTCCTTGTGGGTATAGTATCTCATATACACAACATAATCTTACGGGCTTTAACCCCAAAAATAAGCGATACTCAATTAAGCACCTTCAGCCCCTGGCTCTGAACTCATACACCAACTTCAGGGTACTTATAATCCCCCTTAAGTAGATAGAATATGGCTTTGGGTATATTATGGTAGGATCCCCATATACCCCATATCCTATCTGTTTAAGGGGGACTATAGACCTAAGCCGTGACGAGAGAACCCTAAACCCTAAACCCTAGAATTCAGGCTTCCCTTCCTCCTGGCAGCCCGAAGCGCGGGCTTCCGGGTTGTGGCTGCCTTTCCGGCAGAGCTGTCGCAGAGCGCAGATCGCAAGGCCCCTAGGGTTTAGGGTTTAGGGCCAGCCCTAAGCCAGCTTAATGTTAAGGACTTCAACCGAGTAACCACAATATGGACACAGAGTGAATCATGGGTGGCACCTCCATGTAAGTTCCTGCACAGCAACCCATGAAAGGCTCCAGATACCCTAGCTGTATGTAAGCTATGGTCTGAATTCCTAGTATCCCCATTCGTAGCCCTATAATACTCCCCTAAATCATCCCTTATATAACCCCCTTTGAGGAGTCTAGCCTATAGCTCATGTAATTTGAGCCCAAATGTCTCTCTAGAGAGTGTTGCCACTTCTCAAAGTATGTTGCCAGACGCGTTTATGTGCAAGCACCGCAAGAGTGTCCGTATGAACGCATTTTCCTTTGACACGAAGCGCCTTTGATTTCCTTTTCGGACTCGAAACGCGAAAGTCGGAAGCCTATACCCAAACGTTTTACGGTTTTGGTTTAGGACTGTGTAAGATTCAAGTTTGTCGCGATTTATGGTTTTCACTTTTGGGGTTCACTTCACATAGCCCCTAAGTGAAAACCATACTTAGGTCCATGCAAAGTTAGTTATAACTGCCTACTTGGAACTGTACTACTTAAATGCAAGGTATATCTACATGATGGGACTTCTGGGGCTTATAATGCTTGTTATCATCGACCATGGACCTCCAAGGGTTTAGGGTTTAGGTCAGGTGGAGAAACTTCTCCTATCAACCCTAAATCCTAGATCCTAGAATCCTAAACCCAAGTTACCATGCCCGCCTGACCCCCAAAGCCTTCGACGGCTCAGAGGCAGCCCTCTTTCTCGCTTCCGTAGCGGGCTGCTACAGCCGGCTCGAGGAACGGTGTCACGGTGTGGCGTTTAGGGTTTCAAGGGCTCTGAATAGGGCTGTATGGGTTCTACAAGGGTTCAGAGGGTGATATGTATATATATATATAGATACACCTTGCTCCGGTCCCACTTGGACAAAAGAAATTCCCACGATGAGAATGTACGCCCTAAATCGGACGGGCTTTGGGGTTTAGATTTGAGAAAGGACGTTGAGTTTGGGTTTTAACTTTTAGAGCATTAGAGCCTTTGTTCTGCGTGATTCTTGCCGAGCCCATGAGTTATGAACTTCGATCCCCAAGCTCCAAGCCTTTTGCACAAAACTAGAGCCCCCCAAGACCAAGTCAATGTTGAACATGTTTTTTTTAGTTCATGTCCTTTGTCTGTTTCTGTTGTATTGAAGCCCCATAAGAATTTCAGCTGTTCGATTTCCAGTAGTAGTCTCCGGAGCTGCATGAACATAAGAGCTTCACTTTGCAAGTTACATCATCTTTTGCCTTACTGGTGGTTAGTAGGGAATTCGGGAATGTAATCCCCATATAATCCCTGTATTATATCTTCCCTAATTCCTTATTAACCCCTTGCAAATTGCACAATTGCATTGGGGTTTCCATAGGTCCGCTCTGGGAGCTACGAGATCCACGTAAGAGTTAATGGCTCTGGGTCTGAGGTTTGATCTTGTAAGCCCTAACCCCTACATGGAATGCCCCCATATACGCTAAACCCTAAACCCTAAAAACCTCCAGTAAAACCTAAATAACCCTAAGTAAACATTGAAAAACCATTAAACACCCTAATTCAATCTCAAACAACCCGAAGTAAACCCCGAAAAAAATCCTAAGTAAACCCTAAACAACCTACTTATCTTCACCATTGTTCCCCCGACCCGGCAAGAAAACACTGTCAGCCCAGAGGAAGGCTCAAGGTTGGGGTTTGGAGCCGCTAGAACCCACGGTTTAGGGTTCAGGATTTAGGGTTAAGTGGTTGGTACTTATAACCCAATTGGAGCCATATTGCGGGATTTCGGGGCCCTATAGTTGGGTTATAACTGAAGTAATAAGCGGGCTCCCTAGCCCTAAGCTCTAAACCCCAACTCTAAAACATGTCAGCCAAGAGGAAATCTCAAGGTTTGTGATTTAGGGTTTAGGGTTCAGGGTTTAAGGCTCAGGGCTGAGGATTTCGGGTTTATGAAGGATGGCGGCCGGAGCGGGCATGAGACTCTGACGGCGGCCGACAAGTTAGCGAAGCCTGCGCAGGCCTCCATGTAAGCTATGGTTCGAAACTTCTTAAAGGGGGGTTATATAAGGGACTAGGGATTAGGGTTTAGGGATTAGGGTTTAGGGTTTAGGGTCTAGACTCCTTTAAAGAGGTTATATGGGGATTATATAGGGAGTTATATAGGGAGTATTATAGGGTTTATGAAGGGGATACTAGGAGTTTAGACCATAGCTCATGTAATGATCGCATTTGGTTAGGCCCCACCCAACCACAGTGGTGGTCTGGGGTTTAGGGATTCGGGTTTAGGTTGCATGTTGGGTAAGGGCCCCACCCAGTAATAGCTGTATTTAAGAAATATAGAGAGACCTCCTTACATATAGTTACTATGATTTCTTGTGGTCACTATTAGTGAGTGGGGGCTCAACAAGCTGTTCACCTCATCTAATTGCGCTCTGGTTTTGGGATTTTGCAAGCAGGCAGGGTTGTCTGAATATGAGGTCAACGTTAGCCTGCATGTGTATAGATAGATAGATAGATAGATAGATGGATGGATGGATGGATGGATAGATAGATAAATAGAGAGATAGATAGAGAGAGAGAGAGGTATGAAGGGATTGCAGGAATAAGTCACATCTTCTCGCCAATGGCTTGCAGGCACGGGAACAGAACATGGAAGCGAGGCAACTATACACTACAGGGTCTAGTGCTGAGGATTTAGGGCTTAGAGTGGTTGCTAGGGAAGTGATAGAACGGGGACCCTACTGCAGTATTGGGGGTTAACATGCTTAAGGACTACTACAGTTACAGGCGTCCATTCCTTTATTCCTGCTGCCACCTGAGTAGTATTTTATTCGGGGATACTATGGTACCCAATATGGAGTAGCATTATATCCTCCTTTTGGGTATAGTATTTTATGTAAGGAATATTATCTTACTAAGTCCAACCACCAAAACACCTCTCACCTGGGGATCCATAGCCCATCCTACTTGCCGGCCAGCAGGAGGGAGCGGAGGAGCCGATCCCTATAGGAGTTCCTATATGCTCCATATATATTCGTTTCTTCCCAAGTAGCCGCCATTAAGTTTAGGATGTGCGCTTCAGGGTTCGGATTTGGGGGTACCACAGTAGAGTCTGAAACTTAAGGTTTGGGTTTAGGGTTTAGGGTTTAAGCCTAGAACCCATAGTCTGCGACAGGTTTGTCTCAACTTTCTGCAGAGTTTTCGCGCGCCCGCGGCCCCGGGGGAAGTGGACGCCGTCCTCCAACTGCCCCTTGCCCTGTTACGTTGTGTTTTTGGATTTTAGGGTTTAGGGTTTATACCCTAAACCCTATGGAGGATAAGGGTCCAGATGCTGAGGGTTTGGGCTTTCGCGGGCTTTCTCAGAGACATGGACCTTGTTCTGGGTTCCTTATACTTGCTTTCTAGTCTTCAGGGTGTTAGAGGGAACCTTATTTTGTGAGAAGTAGCCAAATAAATCAGGGCACAGCCTTGGCCACTACCACCCTAGACCCTAAGCCCCCTACACCCCAAACCCCCAAGACATCTGTATCATCTGGGTTGCTCCCTAAACCCTAAACCCTAAACCCTGTTAGGGAGCTTAAGTTGAGTTCTGATACAAGGAAACCCAAGCAGGGTCTGGGGCCTAGGGCCTGAATTGCTGTAATGGAGAAAAGGGAATGGACCATGGGGGCAAGGAACCTAAGTTATGTTACCTGTATAAGGAGGGGTTCTACGCATCCATATTATGGTAACTTAGCTTAAGTTCCCCGGGCCCTAAACCCTAAACCCCAAGCCTTGAACGCCAAACCGTCATCGCAGGCCCTTCCTCCGTGCGGATCTGGCGGAGTTCTGCCAATCCACAGGGGTGTCTCTCGAGGAGGTGGGAGCCAGGTTATATGGGGGAGTCGGTAAACGAAAAGGTGTGGTTTAGGCTTTAGGGTTAATAGTCCCCTTAAGTAGATAGAACATGGCTTTGGGTACATTATAATAAGATCCCCGTATACCCTATATTCTATCTACTTCAGGGGGACTTTAGGGTTTGCTGGGTTTAGGATTTGTGGGGTTTGGGGTTTTAGGGTTGAGTGTCTCGGGTTGGCCACGAAAGGAGGGGCCCTAAGCCCTGCAGCCTAAAACCTATGCAGCCTAACTCTACCTGGTATTTTCCATAAACTGAGGGACCCCAATAGAGACCCCAATATACTATAGTCCTTATTATAGAGACCCCCAAAAAGGTATCCCTAATCCAAAATCCTAAAAACTTTTGGGAAATCCCCTCTTCAACCTTAAGCCATTTCATCCTTAAGCCATAGACGTGGATTCCCTGACTCCTACACGCACAAGTTGCAGGGATGCTGTGCAGGGACATGGTCAAACAGTTCAGCACGGGATTTGGCTTGGACGTTGGGCGGGGACGGTTCGGGTTTAGGGGTTTAGGGGTTTAGGGTTTGGGGCTCAGGGTCTATAGTCCCCCTTAAGTAGATAGAATATGGGGTATATGGGGATCGTATCTTATACCCAAAGCCATGTTCTATCTACTTAAGGGGGATTATAGGGTTTAGGGTTCAGGGTTCCGGGATTTGGGTTCAGGGCGGAGGGGTTCCTAGGGCCAACCTCTTCTTGGGCCTAAGGGTGTACTTGGAGGTTTGTGGGACCTATAAATGGCCTGATAGCCCTACATCTAAGCACCCCCTAGCTGGCCTTATAGAGGTTACCTCAATTGCAAGTCTGGTTATAGCTCAGTTATAACCTTAGTTATAGTTCTGCGTGGTTACTGAATCCGGTGAACCTCCAAGTACAGTTTAGTGCCCAACCTCTTGTGGTAAGGGTCTGGATACTTCAGTTAAACATTCTGTGAACTGCTTAGGGCTACGCACCACGTGCGCTTCTCACAACCTCGACTTCTTTGGCAAAAGCCACTTTTCGCTTTCTGGTCGCTCCGCCGCCTCCTTTCGACCTCAACTCTTTCGGGCTGTGGCCCAGAGAAATTTTGACATCCCAAGCGACACTCTGCAGTCAACCAGAAGTAGACCGTCGAAAAAAACCTACTGAATGCAATTTGAGCAAAAGAAGCAACGCACAATCAGTCAGTTGAGGCTAAGGAGAATTGCGCAAGGTAAACCTGAAACAAAGTCCTTAACAAAAGTCATCAACAATCAATGCGACACTCATTTGCCTGGGGCAGATTGAGCTATACAATCCTACCTATCGCTAGGATTTCAGCCTGTGGGTTTAGGTTTGGGTTCTAGGTTTTAGGTTTGGATGGTTTGGGGTTTAGGCTTTAGGGCTCCCAAAACAAAACGCTTGTGGCAGGTTGCTGCTGACATGCATAAGGGCAAGGCCCTTCCAGACCTAGTTGCCAAGGCCGGTTTCTTCAGGGCTGAGGGAGTTCGGTAACCCCAAGCTGGAGAGACAGGACCCTGTAAGAGTCCCATGTAGTTCTGGGGTTCTTAATACAGGGGTTGGGTTGCCAAAATTTTCATGTTTGACTGTGGGGTCTTATGGTGTATGGGATTCAGGAATGGGATCTTGGGATATATGAGGTCTATGGAGGATTCTTAAAGGGTATCTACCTGATACTCACGTGGGACACTCCTTAACTGAGCCCCAAAATCGACAATATAAATCTCACGACTCTGAGACCTAAATCCTTGAATGCTCCAACCATAGGGTTTGGGGTGTAGGGTTGTAGGGTTTTTTCAGTATTCCTGGAATATGAAAATTCGATTACGGACCATGTTCCATAAATAACTTTAATTTGTCCATAAGGATTGAATTGATGGGACCCCTGAATCTATCCTCGCACAGCCTGGATCACAAGCTGATCAAAGCTGATCAAAGATCTAGCTTCAACCCACACCCTAAACCTCAAACCCTAAACCTGAACCCGAAGCCCTAAACCCTAAACCGCGTTATCCATCAACGTGGCCACTATGAGCCATGTGAAGGAACCTGAGCCCTAAACAACCTAAAACCCCAAACAGCAAACCCTCAACAACCCTCAACCCCATATTCTCCCTTGAGTGGATAGGGTTTAGGGTTAAGGGTTAAGGGTCCCCTTTAAGTAGATAGGGATCTCATTATAATATCCCCAACGCCATGATCTACTTCACGGGGATTATAAGCCCCAAGCAGCCCGCAACCCTAAATGACCCCAGGCATTGGAAAGCTCTTTCGCAGCAGCGCAGACTCAGCTGGCTCCCTTGGCAGCCTCGCGGCGGCCACTAGAGCAACTGATAGGCGTGCCCATTCAGCTATAGTCTAAACTCCTTAACGCGGGTTATGTAGGGGATTATGTAGGGGAGCATTATAGGGGTTGCCAAGGGGGAAAGGAGGAGTTTAGACTATAGCTCAGCTGAGAATAGGGCCTTTTTAGAGGGGACATGGAGGGTTTTTCCGTATATGGCTGTAGAAAGGGACACCGAGTGATTTTTGGCTTAGGGTTTGCCTGGACCCTTATGCCTCAACCCTTCAATAATATTACTTTTGGAGGGGTTTGGCATTATGTTTGGATTATGATTCCTTTTTGCATCGCCAAAATAGTGCTACTGTGGAGGGTCGTGGCGTCGGAGATGGGACGTCAGGGTTTGAAGGATTCGGGTTTTGGATGTCTGGGATCAAAGTGTTGGGTTGCGGAAATTTTCAGGTCAGACAGAGTTCGTTCGGAAGTTTTGTAAATTTGGGGTCTCTTGGATCTAAGGTTTAGGGTCGGGGATTCAATGCATAAGGTAAAGGCGTGAAATTGGTTGGATTTCGAGTCTAGGATTTAGGAAGTATAAAGCTCATGGCTTTTGCAGGAGAACCTAAGCTGGATGAGGTTCAGAGCATGCTTAAAGACCTCAAAACCCAACCCTTGCCGTATGTTGATGCTAACTCCCCCTGACCCTCCAAGTAAGAGTGTCAGTTTCAAGGTTATAGCTTTAAAAGATCAGGATTAAATCGTGGGGTTTTAGCGTATGGGGTGCATAAATCTGCAACAAGCTCTTTTGGTCTGTGCCCCTCGGGCCACTGCCGGGGAGTTGCAGTACCTTGCTGGCTGCCTGCAATTTCTCAGCCCTTGAGCTGACACAGTTAAAGTATCCATTCTTCCTATATAGCCCCAATAGACTATATAGTAGTTTCCATTTTCTTTTCCATTATCCCTATATAGCCCCAATATACTTTTCCCCCCCTACCTTTAAGCTGAATGCCCGAATCGCTAGCGACTTAGCAATAAGATCCGAATGTCAGAGCCTCCCCAGACCCCTGGGAGGATCTAAGAACTAGATCCCCTATATAAACCCATTATAACCCCTATCTAATCCTTATGTAATTTCCCATATATGGTTGTAGGGGATCTAATTTTTAGATCCCTTTGGGAGTCTGGGTCCAAACCTTCAAAGTTGCCCCCTTCGGCTTTTGAAGAGATCAAACCTTAGAACCTCAAGCCTAAACACCCTAAACACCCTAAACCCTTTCACTCCCCCAAACTAACATGGAAACCCCTATAGTCCCCGTTTAGAGGGACTGTGGTCTTTATGGGGCCCTTTTTGGGTTTCCATGTTAGTTTCCGGGAGTGTAACCCTAAACGTCAGCCCGGGGACCCTACGCAACTCCATGCCCCAGAGTCTATAGTCCCTCGTTGAGTAGAGAGAGAATATGGTTTTGGGTATATTAAAATAAGATCCCCATCTACGCCATGTTTTATGTATTTAAGGAGGATTATAAGCCTGAAGCCAAACCTCAGCTATGGAGGCGAGCTGACAGATTGGTGCAAAGGTGAGCAGGGGAAGCCTTGCACGCAGCTTGACTGCTTTGGGAGTTGAATTTCAGTCGTGAGGGTGTGGGGTTTGAGATTCTTTAGGGTATAGGATTCAGGATGGAGGGTTAGTCGCCCTAAGTACTCCAGACCCTAAAATCTTGCCCCGTTCCAGGATCCCATTTTATGCGAACTTACAAGTCTGTCAGCTTCATTCAATAGGGGCTCCGAGGAGGGGCTGCTCATATTTCTCAACCCCCATATAGAGCGCTAAACTTCAAGGTCTTTTCTGGTCTCAGGGGCGCCCTTGTACATAAGTGCTTGCCTGAACCATTTGAGGCCCGCTGAGTCCGCGGTACCGCGGACGCCCGCAGACACGAAGCCTTCTTGCAAATGTGGCAGCTGAAGGTATAATTGCTTGGCATGCAGTGCTTAGGCTTTTATTTTCAGAAGCTGTGCGTAGAGTCCTGACATGACCGTCACGTAGTTACTCACATGTGTATGCCGCATGCCTTTACAGCAAGCCCACATTAAAGGCGCAGAGCCGCAATAATGCTTGAAGATCCCTAGCTCAAGCATGCGTGATTCGTGTGTCACCTTGTCTGTTGGGTTGCAAAAGTCCGCTACTTTGCATGATATACCCTTTAAGTAGATAGAATAGAGTTTTTTGGTACATTATAATAAGAGCCCCATATACCCCATATTTTATCTACTTAAGGGGGACTATACCCAACATGTCACATACACGCTCCAAAACCTAAATTATAGTCCGGGAAGCAGTTCGCCCAGGAACGTTGCAAGAACGGCAATCAAAAGGCACCCGAATATGATCCCAATCCTTAACACCTAGGGTGGAGGGAATACTTCATTTGGATCTCAGGAAGCAGCTGCAGAGGGCGGCAAAGATCCGTGCTGCAGTCGCTTGGAAAGACCCGGGTATGGTTTAGGGTTCAGGGTTTGGGGTTTAGGGTTTAGGGCGGGTCTGCGAGTGTTGTGAAGAAGGTTTCAAGCTACCGTTCAAGACTTTATGGCTCCAGCTTAAGGAGACAGGATTCAGGTTTAGGAGTAACTAAGGGTTTGTGGGGAAGGGTTTGGGCTGAAGAGCTCAGGGTTCGCATGAAGAGATTGCCAGTGTTATCTCCAGGCAATTCTTGTACAACTTCGAGGTAAACCCCTGCACTTAACCTGCAGCCCTGCTTTGAGGGACCCTGGATTTAGGTAGTGTATGATTTCCTTGATCAGGCCAATTACATACAACTTTAGTGAAGCCCTTTGCAAGTAGGTTCCCTAACCTGTTAGTAGCCCCAAGTTCCCAGAAAGTAGACCCTAAACCCCAAATCCTAATCCCAAAGCCCTGAGCCCTGAATCCTAAACCCTGGACCCTTCACCCAAAACCCTAAACCTTAAACAGCACCCAGAACAATGCAAATCCTGAAGCACACCGCACCTGGAGGTGGAACATCTCGTGTCGCCTTTTAACTTGGAGAGCTGCCGAGCGAAGCTTAGCTGCAAGAAGGGTTTAGGGTTTAAGGGTTTAGAGTTTATACACCCTAAGTGCTGAATCCCAATGATGAGGGGCGGCTCAGTTACTGCAACGCCAAATTATAGTACCCAAATCCTTTTATTACCTAAACTTACTGGTGGTGCTTAGGGAACAACGGAATTATGGTCCCCATATAATCCTTCTATAATGTATTCTCTCATTCCCTACGAACGTCCAGTAAGTGGAGGGTGAGCCCCAAACCCTCAACTCCACGTTCTAGGTCACTTCTTTGGGGCCCTCTATAACATGGATCCTACTTTTTTGGAGCCAGAACTAGCACCACATTTCATGACCTTAGTATTCTATAGTGCCATCATTCCCTGGGTATAAGATTCGTGAGTTGCGTTGCATCATGCGTGATTGTTCGCGTCAACCACATGATCCCGGAATCAGTTCAGATGCCAAAAGGATCCGTAACTGGCAGTAGAAGAACGAAGCCCAGAACTTAACTCAAGTGCCTTGACCAGTACCACCCTAAACCCCAGCCCTACACCCCAAACCCTAAACTCTAAACCCTAAACCCCTACCTAGACCCTAAACCCCTAAACCCTGAACCCTAAACCATGGTTAATGTGAGTTATGACTACTAACCTACTGTTCACCCAAAAGTTATGTCATTCAACTCCACCTGTCACTTCTAAATCCAAAGCCGTAAGGTTTAGGGTTTAGGGTTTAGGGTTTGGGGTTTAAGGTTGTTCAATCCCGCATGCTTTGTGCAGGGCTTTAGGGCTTAGAAGCCTGAACGATACGTAGGAAGTTTGAGGATCAAATCGAAAAAAGCTCGGACGACGAACTGCAAATCGGCAGTCTATAGTGGCTTACATGCACATACCTTGATTCAAGCCCTAGACCCTAATCCCTAAACCCTAATCCCCAAACCCTAAATCCCTAAACCCTAAATCCCTAAACCCAAATCCCTAAATCCCTAAACGCTAAATCCCTAAACCCTAATCCTTACACCTTATCATCCCTAAACCCTACTCCCTAAGCCCTTGATCCCAATGACCAAAGACCGTGAAGGAACGGCTCTACGGTCACAACCTGTCTCTGGATCCAAGCTCCAACGGGCCCTCGCCCTGCAACTGGGCTCAGCTCTAAACCCTAAGCCCTAGACATTAAAGGGTTAGGGTTTAGGGTTTAGGGTTTAGGGTTCAGGGTTTAGGGTGAAAGGTGTAGGGTTTAAAGATTTAGGGTTTAAGGTTTAGGATTTGGATGGTCAGGGGGAGTTAGTAAGTAGGTTAATAACAGCTATAACCCATATAGTAACCCTACTTATCCCCCTTATTAACCTACTTCCTGAGTCCCCCCGACTCTCCAAGTAAACCCTAAACCAGGGTTCCAAGCTTCGGATTCTCGGGTGGGGACTAAATAGAAAGTAGCAATGGTTGCGGTAAAGGAATTCAATATAGGGTTTCAGGTTAAGGGTTTAAGGAGTGTAGATTAAGTTACTAAGCAAGGAAACCCTCGTATTTTAATTACTATATACCCATATATTGGCAACTTAGTGTACGTTCCCGGACAGCAACTCAGTAGCTCGTAGAACGTAGATGCAGCAGTGGGCTAAGCCCTTTACCCCCAAACCCTAAACCTTAAAACCTAAACTCTGACATGATACCTTTTCAGGTATATACCCAAGACCTCAACTTTGTTGATTGTTCATCTTGAGATATATCTAGCTAAGAGTCCTTAAGCCCTAAACCCTAAAGGGTAGTTAGCCATCCTGACCCAATGGGTCCAGATACCCAAACCATGGGCTGTGAGTCTCGAACACTATACTCTGGACGGTTAAGGTTTTGGGTTTAGGGTGTTTGGGACTACATTGGAGTCGTCCGCGCTATGCTTGGAGACGTTGATATTTCGTGTAGTCTGGAAGCCTGAAACGTGCCCATATCATCCCCTCATAACCCTTCATCGCTAATTTTGCGCGACAGGCGTATCTGTTCCCATTATTTAGACCCCTATAGTAAAAATGGGCAGCTGATGAAAGACATTCCTAATTTAGAAGCCTAAAGAACTATCAATATTATGGCCATAAGTTGCTTGTAGAACTATAGTACCGGGATGTACGGGGTACCTCAAATAGACCTCAAAATGATATTGGTGATTGTTCATGCCCCTACATTTCTTTATATTTTATGTATTTTCCATTTTCTTCCAATCAACTAGCCCCAACAGCCTGCAAATTTGGACCCGCGAGAATATTTTGGCATTCTTGCGTGTTGTAGTCTGAATGAGCAGCCAACACCACGTGTTTTCTCCAAGGTTTAAGCGGAAAGCCCCCAGACCCCCAAGCCCCAGACCCACATGGACCGAAGCCTACACCCCAAACCCTCTATATTGTACTAACGGGTGGGCCCAGTACTTATATAAGAAGTATTCAGGACTTAATCCGACTTATCCTTAGAATCCGCTTATAACCCAGTACCGAAGTAGGACGCTCCTCCTTCTCAATCCTGCCCCAAAAACCCTAAACCCAAAAAGCCCTAGACCCTAAGCCATACATCCCCAGATCTCTACCTCAAATGGAGCCCGATTCCAATAGCACCCTTGACAGGTCCCCCTACGAACCCCTCACACCCAAGTGTCCGTTGCATGGTTTAGGGTTTAGGGTTCTTTTCCATTCCATTTGCTTCTACAGTATTCTAATCAGAAACTGTCAGATGGCTCCGAGGCCCTGACAGAAAACATTGGCCAGCGTGGCATTTCGGAGCATTTCAGAAAGTACTACGGCGTTTACTCAATAGACACAGTCGTTCAGTCCAAAGCTGTTTTCACGACGAAACGATGCGCATTGTTTCGTCGAGTTTTTAAAAGCATTTTTCGATCTGCACCTGTGGCGGTGTCTTCTGCACAATCTGTACATTCTGTGATTGGAAGAAAGGTGGCTTGTGAACATATTCCATTTGTCCGCGAATGGTGTTTTTGCCGTCAATCCAAGCTTTGGCCTAGTAGCCCCAGGTAAGTTCCAGTAGTCCAACGGTCTGAGGGGCTTTGAGTTCTGAAGCTTATTTTCCCATTAATCCCAGCATCGGTCCAGTCGCCCACTATGAGTTCCAGTAGTCCAAGAGTGTGAGGAGTTCTGAACTAATTTCTTATTACTTTTCACATTAAACCAAGCATCGGGCCTGTAGCCCAAGGTGAGTTTCGGTAGTTCAAGGGTGTAAGGAGATCTGAACTAATTTTTCATTGTCCTGAGTCCTGAGGACTTGCTCTTGTAAGTTTTCAGCAGTTGAGGCCCCTACTTTGATTGAAGATGTTCTCTTGTGAGTTTTCACCTGTTGATACCTTTACATCTCCGCAGGATTTTGTCTTATAAGTGTGCAGCAGTTGAAGCCTCTAATCCCAAGGATTCGCTCTGCAATTGGATTTTCACCTATGGGGTCCCTAGATTGAGTTTACGTAGACGTTTAAAAAATAGGCTCCATATGATATATGTTTAATTTGGATGTTGGAAATATGGGGTACCTACTGTTACTTCCATGTTGAAATACACTCAGGTTCACTACTTTTAGTTTGGATTTTCACCTATGGGGTCCCTATTCTAGAGTTTAGACGTTCCAATATGGGGTCCCTACTTATATTCGCATTTTACATATGAGGTCCCCATTATTGATTTGGATTCTCAAATATGCGTTATATTTCTTGGATTTTCGTCTATGGGGTCCCTATTTGGGAATTTCGATTTTCCAATATGGGGTCCCTACTTATAGTTCGCATTTTCGCATATGGGTTCTTTACTTTTAGTTTGGATGTTCCAATGGAGGTTCCTTCGTTTGGAGTTTAAATGTTCCAATAAGGGCTCAAGTCCGCTTGCGTTTTGGCACACCGGCTACCATGGTCACAGACTACCAACCCGCTTGGGCTGATTTATCCGAGAAAAACCGCCGAAAGCAAAACAACTTGAGACACACCTGAAAACCCTTTTAAAACCTGTTCCAGCTAAAGCTACAAGGGCAACGAAACCTTGTAAACATCAATAAAGAGCCATCCCTGGAAATGAGCCCGTCGGGACCCAGAGCATATACCTTAAACCCTAAATCCCCAACCCTAAACCCTAACTCCCACACCCTCAACCCTAAACCTCAAACCCAAATCCCCAACCCTAAACCCTAAATCCCACACCCTCAACCCTAAACCTCAAACCCTACACCTTAAACTAAACCCTAAACCTCAAACCCTAAACCTCAAACCCTAAACCTTAAACTAAACCCTACACCCCAAACCCTAAACCTCAAACCCTAAACCCTAGACCTCAAACCCTAAACCTTAAGGCCTGGCCAACCTCGTACTTTTGCGGAGCACCACAGCTGCGTAAGTGGAACACTACCGCAGAGGACACATGTGGGGGTGAGGGGGGGTTCCAAAGAAGTAGGGGTCAAGGGTGTAGGGTTTTGAGGTTTTGGGGTTTAAGGTTTAGGTCCCTTCAGAGGCTCCAGGGCCTAGGATGTAGGGTTTGAGGGTTAGTGGGCTTAGGTTTGGTGATCAGAGGTTAAGGGTTCTGGGGTTCCAAAACCCAGACCATAAATCCTAAACTCTAAATTAGGGGTCGTTTCCCTGGGATTCAGAGGCTGTAAGAGGCCATGTTGCATCACAATCATTGTTGCGGCTACTGCTGGAGCGTCTGGAAGGCGAGCCACCGTTGAGTGGGACCATCCCCGTTTAGTACTTGTATAGCTGCGTCAACATATACCTCAAAAGCCAGCTGTAAATCTTTAGGGGCCTAAGGCCTAAGGTACACACCCCTTACACCTTCATACAAGCCCAGCATTCATTTCATTTTCCATTCCCTTTCCAGTTGATGGTTCATTATGCTACTAATTTATAAGCCCCTACCATAAACCCTAACCCTAATCCTGAACCCTCAACCCTGCGGGCTCTGAAACCCTTCAAGCCGATGCGAGTCCAATATTTCAACAAGGCAGGGGAAGGATAAACAGGGTTCAAGGCTTAGGGTTTTCATGCTTTGGGGGGTTTAGGCGGGTTTTGGTATAGTAGGTTGATGGCCTTTCTGTTGTTTTTCTGGTTAGTTGGGAATGAAGGAATGGAAAAGGAAATGGAAACGATTATGACGGGTTATACCGGACTACTATACATAAGGATCCATTCCTTCATTCCTAGTTAACCGAGGGTAAGTTTTGTTAAGCTGGTTATATACTTTGACCGGGAAAGTTGTCAAACCTTCTCCCTGACAATGGATATTCCCTTCTATAGCCTGTCGTCATTTTAGTACAATATAGGGAGATTTACTAAACCCTAAACCCCAAACCCTCCTGCTGGTGTGGGCGGGGTCTCAACACTTTCTAGGACGAGGGAACGGCTTATCCGGTCCCACACCCTGAACCCTAAATCCTAAACCTAAAGCCCTAAACCTTAAAACCTAGACCTTAATTAAACCCCAAACCCTTAACCCTAAACCGGTAGATCGGCACTGGAGGAAACTGGTAGGATTATTGGTACTGTGGCTAGCTGTAGAGTTCGTAGGCTGCCCCCAAACTGTGATCTCTAAAGTCTCAAACCCTGAGCCTACCCCTAAACCCCTAGCCTACACCTTAAACCCTAAACCCTAAGCCAGCTTCAACCCAAACGCTCTTCTGTTCAGGGTTTAGGGTCGGTTTAGGGGCTAGGGTTGGCGGAAGCATGATCCTCGGTTTTACTCCTTGAAATTATCAGTGGCGCAGGCAAGAAGCATGTATCTTTGCCAAGATTAGAAGAATGTCTTCTATCCTTTCAAAGGATGACCCTATACATGCAGCCGATCCCCCATTCGCAGCCCAAGCTCCAAACTCTCAAACCCAAAGCCCCGAATCCTAAACCCGAAGCCCTGAGGCCTGAACTTTCCTCAGCCTCAGGCCTTCAACCCCAACCCAGGAAGCCGCAGCCGCAAGCCCCGAAACTCAAAGCTATCACCTTGTGTATAGGATGTTTTGGCTGCTGCCCGCGAAAGTGGCGCTTCACAGGGGCCACTACAAGATGGGGACATGGTCCTGACATGTTTGGGCTTTGAGACACGCTTCAGGGTTTAGGGCTTTGGGTTGAGGGTTTAGGGTTTAGGGTTTCGGGTTCAGATTTGGAGTGCCATGAGCGTTTAGGATTTTGCATTTTCGGGGTCTAATGACTTAGATTTGTGGGGCCTCAGGTATTTGTAGGGGCATTTCCCTTACCAACGAACTTTGTTTTGCAATCGTACCACTGAGAAGCTAAGTTAAGTGCTATCCAGTATATCTCCCTAAACCCTAAACCCGAAACCCTACACCACCAAAGTAGTTTTGTGGCAGATTTAGGCTTACTTCCTTGGAAGGTTCGCGGGTAGTCACTGGCGGGCCATGCACCCAAAATAGCTTTGTGCCTAGATGGTCTATATGTTAGGAGGACCCCCCACCCCGCAATAGTGGTATAATAACAATATAAGAGGACCCTAATATAATCCCCATTATCTCTTATAGTCACTATTACTGGGTGGGGGGGCCACTTAATCTATATGAGCTATAGTCTAAACTCCTTAAAGCGGGGTTATAGAGGGATTATATAGGGGACTACTGTTGGGGATATTAAGGGGGATACTAGGAGTTTAGACTATAGCTCATATGTTGGATCCACGGATGTGCTAAAATAGATGCCGTGGGGCACAAGTGGAGACTACAGATATTGGTTGGCTTGTTTACTTGAATACGCCCATGATACTTTTACGGCGCCATCTTCGTTTTCATCAGAAAAGTTCAGAGGACTCAGGCGGGTCATGTCATGTAGGAAGTTGATAGCTTTTGCTTCCCTCATATTTGCCTAGCCAGACTATGTCAAGCACGGCAAATGTGTGAGCAGGATTGATAGCCTAAATGCCCGTATTTGGGCAAAGAAACTGGGTCTTTCTCAAAGGAGGCCACAAAACCCTAAACCCAAACCCTACAACCTAGATGATACCTGCAAAGGACCGCCCTCGCCATCTCCTGAGAATCTCTATTTATAACCAGCATCCCCACGAGCCCTAACCCTAAACCCTAAACAGCTAAACCCTAGAACTTTATATCAAATTCCCACAGTGCTTAAAAGACAGTGCATAGAAGCAAGCTTTGGAGCTTCTTACTTCCTCAGCGGGTTGGGCTTGGGATTTAGAGTTTAGGGCTTAGGGTTTAGGATGTGCCATCTAACTTCACATTACCCGGCATTGTCCTGGGTTGTTTGGCAAGTGGAATCCCGTAATGAACCCCTGAAACCCTAAACCCCCTAAACCCCGTCAACCCCCTAAACCCCCTAAACCTTAACCCCTAAACCGCTAGCCGAGCCCCGGGGGCACAAGTCACTCGCAGCCTTGGCCCAAAAGTTGGGCTGTAGTCACGCAGATCCCAAGAATGCCGATTAGGGTTTAGGGTTTAGGGTTTACGGAAGAGGGTTTGGGGTTTAGGGTTCTCATCTACACTGCTGTCCCAAAAATAAGAAGTCCTTCTTAATTAGGGGGTCTGTCCTGGGTAGAGGCCCCTCTATGGTTGATACTCATCCTGCATGATGCAGGAATTATGGTACTACAGTAGATGAAGGTCATGCAGACATTGTCCGTGACAGCCAGTGGCAATCTACACTAGTTATATAATTTTTAGACCCCCCAGGTTTTGCTTTGGGTTCTGGCTTCAGGGTGTGGGATTGAGGGGGAATTGTAGGGTTTAGGGATGTAGAAGCTTAGATACTTGCCCAAACTTTTCCCTAACGAGCCCTAGCCAATTCTAGCATAGCGACTGCCCAAAGCCCTATGCTAACATCTTTTGGCCCTACATCAGGGTTGAGTGTTGTGCTTTGGGCTTTTGGCCTAAGATCTCGAACCAAGACTGGAGCTTTAAGTCTGATTAGGGTGTATAGGCTTTAGAGGATATCTCCTTTCCATCAGCAAAATGCAAAACACATCTTTCTTGGCAGGAAAAGACGTACTGTATACCATTGAACAAAGCACAGCGCAAACTTTTAGAGTTTGCAACACAACCCTACCAAAAAGGAACAGGGACACCTTAAGCTTTACTCAAAAGCTCCTACGTAGTTCCTTTTGGGGGTTGTGGGTTTTTGGCAAGCGAGTATGATCTACGTACCACCTTCAAAGGAACTACAAAGGATGTCCGGAGTAAGGCCTGATCCCCAACAATCTGCAGGACAAGGGCGTCCGGATCGAGGTGCTAGTAGCTGTAGTCTAAACTCCTTAAAGGGGGGTTACATAGGAATTATTTAGGGGACTATTATACGGGTTATTAAGGGGGATACTAGGAGTTTAGACTAGGGCTCCTATGACTTTTCCCGAAACCCTAAACCCTAAATCTTAATGCCTAAACCTCAGACCCTAAACAGGAGCTTCGAGGGTCTAAGGTGTAAACTTGCTGGCTCTTGGTAAGGAATGCATAGGCGTGGGCTATATGATGGGGGTTTGTGAGTGGAGATGTAGGGTCTACATTGGGGTCCCCCTATTTTAGGAAACTACCATATATGTATAGGATTTGCGCTTTTGGCCTTTCTTCCTTTTTCCTTGTAAGGAATGAAGGAATTGAAAGGAATATGGATCAAACCGTCATTCTATCGGGCCTGATTTAGGCTATTATAGGGGTTGCTACCTGATCCATATCTCCATTCCCTAGTAACAGCTAGGGAGTAAAGAGGGGCTGAGGGTTTGGGGATTCAAGGTTTTAGTTTTTGGTTGAAGCGTCAGGCTGTACAAGATGGAGACCTTGCAGAATCATTCAGAATCCACGGTCTGTGGTGCACGGTGTAGCAGTTTGGACTCTGGGGGATGTAAGTCTAGAAGGGTTACTATGAAAGTTTGAGAAGTGTGTAATACAGCTGCACTATCCCATGCACACCCTAGAATAGGGGGGGGCAATATGCCGACCACCTTGTCTTATCTTTTCAAACTTTTGCACTACGCTTATCGACCTTGTGCTCCCCCACGTTCTCCGACAGTCCATGTCTAGATTCCCCTCCTGAGCTCCTCAAGCTCAAGTCCCAGGGACCATAGGAGGTTGGCAGGTGAAAAGACCTTACACCACACAGAAAGCCTTCAACTCGGCTGAGTCCATGGTACCCATTATAGAGTAAGATTCTATCCTCCTCTAGGGGTATAGTATTTTATGTAAGGAATAGAATCTTACTGGGTTCAACCACCCAAAAAAACACTACTCGGCTTAGGGTTGACGGTGTAGGGTTTTCACTGGATGCCCTTAAGCTCCATGGTCCTGGGTCTAGCGGACCTTGGTTGAAGGCTTTAGGGACTTCCTAGTAAGTAGGTTCAAAAAGGGGGTAGTCGCCTAATTGGGGTGGGCCTGCTTGTAACTCCTTTCATAGCCTTCTCACCGTGTCCTCTGAGTCGCGAAGTGCCCAAACAGATTGGTAGCATAACAGCTTGCAAGCAGGAATGTAGTCAACAAGAAAAGGCCAATGAGCAATTCAGCAAATTTGTGGAATTTACAACTTGTTGGCATCTAAGTCCAAATAACGTAGACACTGTAATTGCAATAGCTGGGGGAAGTCTAAGTTATATAGCCTGGCAATATCCTTCAGTCCTATAGTCTTATGCAGATACGATCATGGATTCCTTGCTTCCCAGGCCCCAACCATTGTAAACCCATGCAAGCTCCAAAACGTCGCTCTTTAGCTGGAAGCGCCCATGTAGGTACATGGCAGGTGCATGGCGCCAGTCATTGCTGGCTCCCACTTAAGTACAGTAAGGCACAAGTATATTCCCTGTAAGTAGCTACATGGACCCTTCGGATAGGAAAGCCACGAAGCCACCTGCAGGTTATCACCCCCGCGGAAGGCGGCGGGCCCTACGTGGGTCCCGTAGATCCACTCCCGGATGCCTGCAAGAAGAAGCTCGAGAAGATAGCAATGTGTGGGGTTGCTCAAAATGGCCTGTATACCTGCCCTAAAAGGGTTTTCCTAAGGTCTCTCGGAAAGCCAATTTCGCGTGCATTGTCTTCAGGGCTGTGTGCTATTTTTCCTTGTCTAATGTAATCTCTCTGGTTGCTGGAATTGGGTCGAAGCCTAAATAGTTACCAGTGTTGTTCCCTCATACGCCTTGCATACCTTCCAGTATAGCCTAGCATACCCAAAGCCTTATTGTGAACATTTGGGCGCTTGCATTGCTGTCAGGGGCGGAGCACAATTTTGGGGTATGGGCTTGGTACAACATGCCAACACAGGCTATGAGACTCCAATAACAGGATTCCAATTTTGTCGGATGGGTCACCGAAACCCACGTGTGTTGATAATTGGCGCCCTTTAGTTCCCCTAAGGTCTACTTTTCGCCATGCTAGAAAGGAAACTGAGCAGGCCTTATAAAATCTATTGTCCTTTCAAAGAGTGCTATATAAAGTATTAGGGGTCCATTCTATTTTGGAGGAGGGTATTGTTTTTCTGGATTGTTTTGGTAAATTTGACCCCTTGCAATCAGCTCCTGCAGTTTCTTGTAGGGCTTGGATACAGCGTTACATACGAAACATGGTTCCGGAAATCCCACATTGCGCGTAACGCTCATTTTCTTCTTAGACGTCTTGACGAATCCGCAGCGAATATCTTTGATGTTGCCTTTAGCCTCCCCAACATAGGCATGGGATCTGAAAATCGAAGTAGGTTGGTTATTTCATGGAGGATAGCAGTGCTAAGCTAAGATGCAAAAAAGGATGTTTGAAACAACCTGACTTGTACAATCTGGACTCTAAACTTGAAGCCCTGACAACTCCAAACTTTCTATCGCAAATTCTGACGTGTTTTCTATTAAGCTTTAGTGGGGAGGACCATGTCTCAGGCTAAGACCATGTGCCTCTGTCAGGGGCCCTTGATACTGGGGTGATTCGCTCCTACACACATACACCCGCCCACCCACCCAACCAGCTTGCGCTCTATCTCTCTCTCTCTCTCTCTCTACCACTCTACCAAAGCAAGATAGATGTACATGTATATAATTCATGTCATGTCTACATTTCCGTAAGACACCGGCCGCACAATCGCCGAAAGATTTTCAGGGTCCATATTTGGGGCCCATACTTCCCACATTGAAGCCTGGTACAGCATTGCACTCAGGAAGCTCCGATGTCCAGAAGCATGAGAGCTGAATGGGTTTAGGGGCATAACACGCAGGATGCGATTGATGAAGTGGCAGTGAGTATGGCAGCCTGAATTTAGGGCTTAAAGTATAGGGTGTGCAGTTTAGGACTCAGGGTTCAGAATTTCGGGTTATGGCTGGCTTTCCTGGTGGTTGCAGGGCGAGAAGGGAATGGAAAAGAACATGGAGACAACTATGTGATTGTTCGGGGATAGCGGGTAATGAAGGACTTGCCTATAGGGACACTTGTAGGCCCCTTTTTCATGAAATCTTTCACATGGCCTCCCTGCCCCAAACCCAGAACTGTGAAGCTGTTCTGCTAGACCCTAAAGCCCATTCTCATGGCCTGATGCCGAGCATAGCAGGAAAGAAAAAGTGCGATTTTGGGTTTTGTCACAATGGGAGTTTCCCAAAATTAGGGGTACCTTTTTTAGGGTCCGCATGATAAGGATTGAAATATTCGGTTGTCTATATTGGGGTAGGGAAGCTACCATGTTCGCTTTCGAGGTTCCCATTTTGCCGCGCGTGATTGTTCCTATGCGGGTACTCGAGAGGTCCCTGGTAGTAAGAGGACTTCCGCAACCCTAAACCCTAAACCCTAACCCAATCTAGAAACTTACGGCCCGATAATGGGCAGATCACAGTTCAAGGTTGGGGTTTAGGACTTCATGGTCCGAATTTTGAGGCCTGAAGAGCCAACATCCATCTATCACGCTCTAGGGATAGAGGTATGGGCCCCTCATATGGGTTCTTAGGCCTTTTAAGGGTACCCTTTAGGGTACATGTAGAGTATATAGTATATAGTAGGTACATAAGGATGCCAGTGCTAAGGACCATACTAGGGGCCGATGGTTTTCATATTACCATCACCCACGTTGAGGATCGCCTTTTTATCGGCCGCAGGTCGTCCAATGTGCGAGGGGACATGAAGCACCATGTTTAAGGTTTAGGGATTAGGGTTTAGGGATCTGGCTCTGGGGATTCGGGTTTCGGGATATGGATTAAGGGATCAGGGTTTGGAGTCTACTCCTTAAAGGTGGTTATATAGGGCGTTATACAGGGGAGTACTATAGAGGGTATTAAGGAGGATACTAGGAGGTTAGACCATANNTTAGGGTTCAGGGCTTATGTTTCATAGTATTGCAGAATCATCATACAGTTGAGATGTCGCCCGTCTTCCTCTTACCTAGGCCCTCAAGTACCCAAAAAGTAGAAATTTGGGATTGATGTAGCAGTAGTTACTACAGTACACATATTTGGCATGTATATGATTTTTGACTGCCTGTCCAGAACCACACTTTAGGGTTTAAGGGTGGTGCGCCTTCCCCTCTAGTTGAATCTGGAGATTCAATAAACTATTATTTGTACTAACCTTGTCTGAGATTCCTACAACTGTGTACCATAGTCCGTAAGTGTCCCAGCACTCAATAATCACATGTTTTCAAAACTTGTGCTATACCTACCTCTGCCTTAAATCTCAAGTACCTCAATCATGCCCCCCCCCCTATCCCCCATCCTCCCCCACCCCTCACCCCCCATCCCCCCCCCTATCCCCCCCCTCCTCCCCCCT